>MU703897.1:0-19887 GCA_026770625.1 Nicotiana glauca
AAACTATTTTTATTTTATTTTTTTGTAATTTTCGAAATTATATAAATATTAAAAATAAGGTGCTATTTTTTATTTATTTATTTTTTTTTTGTGACGAAAATAAAGTAAAAGAGTCAAAATTAACTAAAATAGCTATATTAGGCCTAAATTAAATATTTACACTAAAAATGTGAAAATTCTCGGGGAGGGTCAAAAATCACGTGTTTACAAACATGACTCCAATGCACATCAACACTGATTTAATGGGAATTATTAATATGTTGAAATCAGGACACTTGCCTTATTATTATTTTTAAATGTAGATTGTTGATGGCTCAACTGGAAACCCGGTCATCAACCATAGCTACAAGGAGCGGAATGGGTGGCGGATCTCCTAGCTAAACATGGAACAAAAAAATAGTTTTTTGACAAGCCAAAAATTTTAACAGTTCCTCTAGTATTTGCTAATAATGTTGTATGGACAAATATCTTAGGAACTACATTTAATTAAAAAAATTACGGAATGTAATATTGTCAGATTTTTTGGTTACAACATTCTTTTTATACTCTCTTCCACTACTTTCACTCTTTCTAAGTCATATGATCACCTGAAAAAGTAAAAAAGTATATCATATACATGTATCGCTTCTTCACACAATCACTTTGTGATTGTTAGTCGACAAAGCTTGATTTGTTGTTATGTTTGGAGCTCAAATCATGGTTAGAGTACTAATTTTATAAAATTTGGATGGTGAAATTAGATTGTAAAGTATTAATTATTGTTGAACAAATTTGAAGAAGTGAGTGAATTTCGAATATGATTTTTGTGAGAAATTTGAAGCATATATTGTTATTTAGGCTTGTTCAAAATAATTTAAAAAAAATTTCTACAAAATTATATTGACCATAACTACACCAGTTCAAATCCAATGGCAACTTGACTACTGTAGCCTACAAATTCACTTGATAAAATTGTGTAAGAAAAGAAAAATCAGATAGAGTATTTTGAAGTAAATTGCTGTTCTACGATCTTCTAGAGTCGTCAATATGGGCTTGCCCAACCCAGTCCAACCCGTAATTTAGCGTAGAAATGGCGTGGGGTAGCCACTATTTAAGGTGGTATTTATTTTTTATCCAGCAATTTTAATGTTAAGCAAAAATAGCCACAACTCTATTAAAATTAATATGATAAGATATTTTTACCCTTTCTTCCATTGCTTTTCTACCCAAACCCTCGCTTCTCTCTCAAGTTCGATACCCACTCATTTTTCGTTTTCTTTCCGGGAGATATCCTGGTTTCAATATCGTTTTCTTTCCAGGAGATATCATGAGTTGGGAAGTATGATCTTGGTTAAGATCATTATTATTGAGCATGAGTTGGGAAGTATTATCTTGGTTATCATGCTGTGTCAATCCCACGCAATGTTGGGGCGAAAAACAGTGAAGTAGGGGATCCAAAAATGCTAATAAATGTATTTGAAGATGTAGTAGCAATAGGACGGATGCTGTTGTTGGCGGCGCTCCTTTGGCTGAAAACAGAATCCATGTGTGATGAATATTGTTGTTGAGCAACTAAATCTTGATCTAAGATTTTGTTTAACATTTTTACCCTTTTTTATTATGCTTTGCTTTTTATCAGAATGTCATTTTTATTGTTTTCACTTTTTTGACTCTAATTACATATATCTAAGTCTCTATGTGTTAACCAAAGATCTTGGAATTGTTGGCATGGAAACTAAGATTTTAAAAGTTAAGGACAGTTGATCAAGAACTTACACTAACAAGCTCAAAAGTTAAGGATAATAGGTCTTTAACTTACAGCTACAAGTTCAAAAGTTAAGGACAATAGGTCCTGAACTTAGGATAAGAAGTCCAAAAGTTAAGGACAATAGGTCCTGAACTTAGACTAACAAGCTCAAAAGTTAAGGACAATAGGTCCTAAAGTCCTGAATTTAGAGTTACAAGTTCAAAAGTTAAGGACATGCAGTCCTGAAGTTCTGAAGTTAAGTTCAAAAGTTAAGGACATATAGTCCAAAAGTCCTCAACTTAGAGTTACAAGTTCAAAAGTTAAGGACATGAGCAGAAGGTATTTTCGTCCGGGCAGTAAAAGTTTATTAAAGCAGTGGCTAAAGACTAAAGACATTTTAAACATTGTCTTAAAAGTAAATACATGTGTTATTAGTGGCTAACCGCGCACTTCCCCCTGGTTTAGCAGGGTTGGGAAAAGATTTTTGAAGCCCATTTAAATGAGGTTTTTAAGCCTGGTCCGACTAAGTTTGTGGCCCGTGAGGCTGGGCTAGTCGCCCCGTGGGCATAATAAAATTATATATTTAAAATATATAAAATATATGACACAAAAACTATTAAGAAGAATATCCCAAGCTTAGAGTTTATTAAGCTCGTCATATTAAAAAATCAAAGTCTTCAAACATTAATTGGTTTTAAAAATTTAATTATTCTTAAAATTTAACTAATTAACATTGCATACGAATTGTAGATATAGATGAAAGTAAATATGTTAAGACAACCTTCTCACAAGCGGATTCAAATGTGTATGATGTAGATGATGTGTTGAAAGCATCATGGGCGTTCTCTTGAATAGTTTTGCGAGTTTTGACTTTTAATGAATGAAATATAATTTTGTCTTTTACCTTTTTAGTGTTTATTATGATAATATATTGGAACAATATAAAAAGTTATGAAGTTTGTGAAACTTTTTCAATGAGATTTTTTTAACTTTTAATTTCTTTTTTTAGGTTAGAACTTAAAAAATAAAATAAAATTATATGTTAAAAATGATGGGTTGGTCCGTGGGGGACCCGCAACCCACATAAGGTTGGGGTGAGCTAGCTATTATAAGACCCATCAAAATGATTAACTAGCCAGCCCAATCCATCAATTGCTAAAGCCTGCGTAGGCCAGACTAGGCTATCCCGGGCCCACATATTAACCTCCGGTTTTCGTGGCAAAAACAAACAAAAAAGAAAAAAACAAGATGCTAAAAAAAAAAAAAAAGGAAAAGAAGCCAAAATAATTTTTTTAGTCCAAAATAGGCGGCTTTCACGGCATTTGAAAAAAAGTCTATTCTTCAATTCCTCTTTAACTTTCTTTATATTAACACTTCCTTGAATTTGAAAGAAGAGGAGTTACTGCTAGTTCATAAGCTGACACCTCAAGCAATATTAGCTTGTTACTCTTGTATCGTAAGAGAAAAACGCTCTCATGTAAACCTCCTTTCTCCTCCGTTTAAACTTCCACCATAGACTCTCCACTAAATCATACCTTTTACTGCAAAAAGTTATAATCTATCTCCTACATATGTCTGCTCCTAATAACTACCAGATATCCCATCATCAACTTGAAGAACCACCAGACCTCACCTCGATGCAAATAGATGATACCCTTATAAACCATAAACCAACTTCTTTCCTTCAAACACTTCTTACTAACAAATACTTATCTCCATCTATAAGAAATCATCACCAACCAATATTTAACCACGACCTAACTGACGAGTTGATCCAAGACACGGATGAAGATGATACTTTCATACCAATATCAACAACTGATAAGACACGTTTATATGAGCCTTGGAAATACCCGGTAATTATTAAGTTTTTCGGCAGAAGAATTGCATATCACCTACTAAAGAATAAGCTTAAGGAGATCTGGAGACCTACTGAAGAACTCCTTATTATTGACTTAGGTTCATATTTCTTCCTTATCAAATTTCAACAGGAAGAAAACATGCTAAAAGCTCTACAGGGAGGTCCGTGGTTTATTTTAAATCACTTCTTATCAACCCAAGTTTATTGCTTCATCCACCCTGCTAACTTACTCGGCAATCTGGGTAAGACTTTCTGAGTTGCCAACGGAATTCTATGATGTCGAGATTTTGCAACGAGTTGGATCCAAACTAGGACAACTCCTAAAGATCGATACATGTACTTCAACAAATACGAGAGGACGCTATGAGCGTATTTGAATAGAAGTACCTTTGCAGCGACCTCTCAAAGCCTACATTAACATAGGAAATCATAAGCAAAGCCTCCTATATGAAGGTATTAACATACTTTGTAATCGGTGTGGCCATCTTGGTCACATACTTCAAAACTGTCCAACGCCCAACCAATCTACACCAACTCCTACAGCTGATAAACCATCTACTTCTACTACACCTGAACCAGAATGGAAAACGGTTGTGTTTCCAAAAAGATTCAACTCTATGTATAAACAACGACAGAGTAATAGCACCACATATACTCCACCGTTGGGTTAGCCGCCGGCACAGATACCAGGTAAGTACTTTAACCCTAAAGGCCCAGCTTTGGGCTCCTCTAACCTGTTATCCGAAGATGGGTTGTCTAAGTCCAATAAGGTTTTACCTAAGAAGTTCAGTCTACTTAGTGACCAACATGGGCCTCAGTTTGATCATATGGACTCAAGCCCACTGAATAGCAATCCAACCAAAGCTACTTCTTTGGACGGAGCAGTAAAAATACAATCCAAATCCAGCTTAGGCAAATCCAACACCTCATTATTACTGCCTCCATATTTACCCAATCTAGAAATTACTTATTCCACTCCTACTTTATCTGATTCACTAACTCAGCCTTCCACGTTTCCTCAGCAACTAAGTCCACCTAGGATGCAGTTTCCACGTATTATTCTACCTCCACAGATGGACCTAGCATAAACCACTGTGTTACCCCTAGTTACTCCACCATTAGCCACATCCTCTTCAATACCCCATAGCTATACAAGTAACTTGCATGCCACAGTAAATCTGGATAACAATGAAACTACTGTTGCAGGCAAACAAAATGATTACTACCCATGTGATTTCACCATCCTTACCCATGCTACCCCACTACACCCTCTCTTGTTAGTTCCGCCACTTAAGTCTACTAATAAAAACATTACAAACTCTTCCACTACTATAGCACCTTTAGTTCCCTTCTCTGAGAACTCCCAAAATGCAGAGACCAACATTTACCAATTACAGTCGAAATCAAAACTTCAGGGAGAACATGCAAGTGAACAACCACTTCTTCCACCTACCAAGGTTGATCATGCAGGGTCCCCAGGTTCCACACATATCCACACCCATGATCTATACATCTCAGCAGATGTCTATGAATCGGCCCCTTCAATCCTGGCTAGTGATGGGTCTGCAGGGCTATGCCCTAGTCTTCACCATGGAGCTAAACAATCAGGAAGTTGTGTTGCTAATCCAGAATCCTACTCACCTAGCGGAGATAGTGACAGAGGGAATGAGGATAGGCATGGAGTCTTACAACCAAAATCAATGATACTCGACTCATACACCATTGTTCTTAGAGAGCCAGGCATCCTCCTCAACACAAGCTCATTGGCAATACCCTCCAACTCAACTGAACCCACTAGGGAACCAGAATTTCCAGCTTCTCCCGTTCTACCCTCCCCATCACATGGGGCAAATTTATGCCCCTTGCTTTCAGGCATTGGATACATTCAATCCTCTCTCTCCATATGTGAGCCCACTGAGCCCCTTAGAAGATCTTACTCCGCAGGACAGCCCACAGGACACCCCTCCTCTATCTCCTCCCGCACTAGATGTTCAAACAAGGCAGGAGTTAGCAGAGATACTAGCAGAAATGAGGGCAACGAGGATGAAATTTTGGCGGCTAAAGGGAATCCAACTTTACAACCTAGAAGAACAGTTCGGAAAAAAATTCATTCTCAAATGCCCTCCAAAAATGATAGCATGCAGCCTAAATTTTCGTCAGACAATAAATCTAGAAATAGGAAAATATGCAATGGCGATCATCCCAACACTCCTTCAGTTAACTCTTTCTCTGAGTCTAGGGCAGGCTACGACTCAGACAGTCAGTCAGATGGTTCCACCTCCCATGAGGGAGATAACCTCCCCTAACTCTTACATGAATTTCCTAGTGTGGAATTGTAGGGGGTCACATAACTCTGAGTTTTGTAGGCACTTTAGATCCCTCCTAGATAACCATAGGCCAGTGTTAGCCATTCTACTGGAAACTCGCATGCAAGATCACACTAGGCTTCGTGAGGATTTTAATTTTACTAATATGTCACAAGTGCCAGCCAATGGGCTCATAGGTGGGTTACTAGTGTTATGAAATGAAGCTAGTACCAACATTACTGATATGAGGCTTTCTCCGCAAGAAATTCACTGTGTGATCCAGGTAAGTCCAAACAAACATCATTGGCTATTATCTGCAATATGTGCTAGTTATCACTATCAATTACGTGAGATACTGTGGAATAACTTATTAAATCTGCATAAAACTGTATCTATGCCTTGGCTTATTGGGGGTGATTTTAATAAAATTATAGCTTCTAACGAAAAGTTTGGTGGGCTTCCTATTAGTAATAAAAGAACTGATAATTTTCGTAATTTTATTAACACTTGAAAATTAATTGACTTATGATTTCAAGGTAGTATATATACCTGGACAAATAAACGTAGACATGGGTACACAATATTAGAGAGACTTGATAGATTTTTGGTTAACTATGAATGGTTGAACTTATATCCTGAAGCTTTAGTTAGTCATCTAATCGTACTCATTCCGATCATTGTCCGCTTTTACTTACTTTAGAACCCCCAACAACAATACGTCATAATATTTTTCGTTTTGAAACTATGTGGGCTTCACATCCACAGTTTCAACAATTAGCTCATAATATTTGGTCTGAAGATCAACTACTTTTTCATACTATTCATAAATTTCAAGTTGTAGCATCTAGATGGAATAAGCAAACTTTTGGAAATATATTCCAAGAAAAAAGGAAAATCTTAGCAAGACTAGGAGGCATACAGGCATCAATTCATTATCCTACTAGTTTGTTCCTCCAAAATTTGGAAATTCAACTAAATCTCGAATATAGTAATCTCCTTCGTATTGAAGAAGAATTTTGGAAACTAAAATTACGTATTAATTGGATAAATGATGGAGATGTTAATACTAAATTTTTCCATATGTCTACTCTACATAGAAGACGTAAAAATAAAATTAATGCTTTGAAGGACACAGTTGGAAATTGGGTTGATGAACCAACCCAGTTGCATAATTTAATCCTTCAATATTATCAATCTTTGTTCAGCACCAAAGATTTGAGCACTCCTAATTCGCATTGGGACCCTAGCACTTTGAACCCTTCTTATAATGACAGTCAAGTGATTACGGCCCCAATTAGCCATGATGAGATAAAAAATGCTATGTTTAGCTTTAAACCTTATAAAGCACCAGGTCGAGATGGTTTACACCCTTACTTTTTCCAAAAATACTGGGCAGCAGTTAGAAATAAGGTTATTACTTTTTGTGAAGATGTTTTCACAACTAACATTATACCTGACGAATTAAATAAAACTCTAGTATGTTTAATACCTAAAACAAAACATCCTTCTACTATACAGCAGTTTCGTCCCATTAGTCTTTGTAATACTTTGTATAAGCTAATTACCAAAATAATTGTTAATCGTCTTAAACCTATTGTCAATAAAATAATAGGACCTACACACTAGCTTTCAACAAGGTAAAGGGCTTCTGATGCCATAATCGTTCAAGAAGCTCTTAATTATCTTGCAAAGATGAAAGGTAAATCTTCTGCCATGATCCTAAAATTGGATTTAGAAAAAGTATTTGATCGACTGGAATGGTCTTTCATTAAACAAACTCTCCACTGTTTTAATATTCCAGAACCCATGATCTCATTAATTATGTCATGCATTACTACAACTTCCATACCAATCATCATTAATGGATCCAGGACTCAATATTTTACACCAACATTTTACACCAACTAGAGGAATACGGCAAGGGAATCCTTTATCACCCTAATTATTTATAATGTCTATGAAAATATTATCCCATAAGATTTTAAGAGATATAGAATATCTCCAATGGCAACCTATTAAGATCTCCAAAAATGGGTCATCAATTTCACATTTATTCTTTGCAGATGACATTATCTTGTTCTCAAAAGTTATTATTAAAAGTTGCCATGCTATTGTAGATGTGTTAAATGATTTCATGAATCATTCAGGACAGCAAATCAATTTTGACAAATCAAAGATTTATTTCTCTAAAAATTATAAGCAGGAAGATAAACAGTTTGTCACAGACTCCTTTAGTATTAAAGAGGGCATATCGTTTGGGAAATATTTAGGATTTCCAATGTTCCAAGGGAAACCAAAAAAAAAGAGAATTTCCAATTCCTGCTGAATAATTTCAAAAATAAACTTGCTGGTTGGAAAACTAAGTTCCTAACACTTGCAGGAAGAGCTACGCTAATAAAATCAACTTTAAATAACTTACCTAATCATATTATGCAATACATTAGCATTCCTCCGGCTATTATGCCTGAAATGAATCAATACCAACGCAACTTCCTATGGGGCACAACTCCTACGAGGAAAAGACTTCACCTTCTAAAATGGGACACTATTACCAAAGCCAAAAGAAGTAGGAGGTTTAGGAATACAAAAACTTGACATTAAAAATTCAACACTCCTTGCTAATTTAGCCTGGAGGGTCTTTAAATCGCCTAACACTATGTGGGCTCAGATTCTCCTTAATAAGTACTTAACTAGAAAAAAGGGTTTCAAATACTCTAGAATTTAGTCGAATATTTTAAAGGGATGGGAGTGGTGCCAAAATGGCTTAGAATGGAAAATTGGAGCAGGCCAACATATTAGCTTTTGGAATGATCCCTGGCTACATCCTGGAACAACAATTCGTTCACTAGTACAAGGACCTCTTCCCCTAAATCAAAGCAACAACAATTCGTTCACTAGTACAAGGACCTCTTCCCCTAAATCAAAGCAACATTAAAGTTTCATCTTTTCTTAGTAATGCTGCTTGGGATTGGAAATTAATGCCTTTTGATTTACCTAATGATATCATACAATCAATTCATAATATTTATATTTCTCATACTAATAATAATCCTGACACTCCCCACTGGGGATTAACACAAGCAGGTGCTTTCACAGCACAATCTATGTACCTTAATTTGCTAGATAAATTCACCTACGTCACCTGCTAACTTTAAATGGATATGGTGCTAACTTTAAATGGATATGGATACTACCAATCTTACCTAAGATTAAAGCTTTTATATGGTTATTATACCATGATAGATTACCCACCAAAGCTTACCTTACTAATATTCAAGTTTTGCAAAGCAACCTTTGCACTTACTGCGAAAATATCGAAGAAAATATTCGCCATATTTTCCTTGTATGCAATAATGTTGCTGTCTTTTGGGAGGAGTTGGGCCTTACAAACCTAATAAAGTATATACATACCATACAAGGGACTAAGAATTGGTTATATACTCTAATCACCTCTAAAAAATTAAGACTCCCGTATAACTTAAGCCCAAAAACTTTCCTGCCTATAAGCTTGTGGAATATTTGGCTAACTCGTAATAAGAAAATTCTTAATTCTTTAAAGGAAAAGGTTAATGTTTATGTTACAACCTACCAAGCTACTAAGTATGCTTATTTAACGGCTCATTACCATAAACCTAGGAAAAAACGTTCCCCTAATCTTGGATGGCATCCTCCTGCGCACAAAATCTTTAAATTAAATACGGACGGTGCTACTGGCATAAATGCTAATGGAATTGGAGGAGCTATCCGCAATTCAAAGGGGGAATGGATACTGGGATATCCACAAGCCATACACATGGGATCTACAATATCAACAGTATTATACGCTTTGCTCAAAGGCCTTAACTTGGTCTTACAACATAATTTGTTGCCTATAAAAGTTGAGTTAGATGCTAAACAGATTATTACATTATTGCAAACTGACAATCTTCCACTTTTCAATATGCTAAATGACTGCAGGTACCTCCTCAACTGGCACCTCCTTTTGTTAACCAAGCTCTGGAAGCCCATAAGAAGCACTTTTTGGAAGCAAAAATAAGACAAACAATAGATGGCTCTAGTAACAGTTCATATGTGAACACTACGCTGTAGATGCTAATGGTTATACTAGTACTAATGTGGTTTTAAATAGTAGCAGGCTAGCTCAGTATGGCACGACAGCCGCGTGTAATGGACCACTCTCTGTATGCTCAAGTTAAAATATATGAATTTTATCCTTTGTACCAAAAAAGGAAAAAAAAACACTTCCTTAGCATATGCTTCCACTCCCTCTCCACTTCATATGTAAGATATTTACATAATCACATCTTCAGCTTCTGCTTCTCCATATATTCTCTATACTTTCTATATTTTTAGATATGAGAGATTTACTTCCCAAAACATCATAATTCAAAATAAATGCAGAAAGTTGATTAATTCCATTCATAACTCAGTCGATTACAATAGATTTACTTAAAACCAAACTAATTAAACTATTTTTACATCGACAGAAACCTAGATTAAGACCAAACAAACAGAACCGAACCCTAAGCCAACATTCAAGAGCTAGTGAATTTCGTAACAGCCTTAGTGCCTTCAGAAACGGCGTGCTTAGCCAATTCACCAGGAAGTACAAGTCTTACAGCAGTCTGAATTTCCCGAGAAGTAATAGTCGGCTTCTTGTTGTACCTAGCAAGTCTAGAAGATTCCTGAGCAAGCTTCTCGAAGATATCGTTGATGAAACTGTTCATTATACCCATAGCTTTACTTGAAATACCTATATCAGGATGTACTTGTTTCAGCACCTTGAAGATGTAGATCTTGTAAGTTTCAACGGACTTTTTGGCTCTCTTCTTCTTTTTGTCTCCGGCAGCTGCAGCACCGCCGTCCTTTGGAAGTTTTTTGCCGGCCTTTGGCTTCGGAGCTTTCTCCGCGGCGGGGGTTTTTTCTGCTGCTGGTTTCTTCTCGGCGGGCTTTTTCTCAGCTTTTGGTGCCATTGTTAGGAAAATAGAATTAATCAAGTAGTTTTTTAGAGCGAAAAAGAAAGGACTTTGATTGAATAGTTGAGGTGTGAGGAGAACACAAGTAGAGCGTTTTGATTTTATAGTGAGTTAGAAAGGAGTTGTGATTGGTTAATGCGGAGTGACGCAGATCGTTGTTGACAGCCGTTGATCTATGTATTTAATCAACGGCGATATCGAAGTCTGTTTTGGATCCGGGTCATTTTTCTTGTTCTCTACCTTATATGCCACTTTTCCCTTTTGAGAAGCAATGTTAAAAGCTTACTAGTAGTATTCTAGTAGTACTCATTTTGATAAAATATCTAGAAGTAAATTTTTTATTTGTTTAACTATAACGAAAAGTAAAATTAACTTAGATCTTCATATTAGGTCGTACCGTTGTGTTCATAGGAATATATTACTTTGCTTGTTGACCAAAAAGAAATAAAAACACCACAATGTACCCTCAAATAAGAAGATGTATTATGTAAATTTTTCTTTCTTTCCTTTTTGTAAACTGAATTTGCACTTTTTGATGATTGTATCGATAAGAACCATTGAGCACTATTACTAACAAACCATTGAGCACAAGGATAAATAATTCGTCTATTGATGTACCCAAAGGTTATCTTACTTGAGTAGACGGTGTGCAAGAATTTAAAATTAAACTGAAAACTTTATTGGCATGATGGGTAATTTCAAAATGGTCATATAATTATAACTCTTTTTCATTAAAGTTATTGTATACAGTTAAAATCGGGTCTACCCGATTTTGCTATTTGATCGAGACCAGGAAGCTGCATCGAAGGTCGGCCTCATTGGGGATAAGATCAAAGCACGAGAACAAGGTATCAAATTCGAGAATCGAGGTGCATGTCGAGATCGAGGCTAGTAACGATCGAGACCAAATGGCACAGGCATCGAGCAAAGCACAATAACATATAGGCGAGATATCCGTGACTGGTCGAAAATCATAGCGGGAATCTCGAAACATATCAAATCAAGGGCTATTGTTTAGCTAACCATGAGATTTACTTCTATAATTAGAATTGTACCATTGATAGGACTCCTCTACTATATAAAGAGGGTTCTAAATATTTTGTAAGCATCCTACATTCATGCATATAAAAGCAATACAATACTTTATGTCTAGCTTATATTCTTGTTCATCAGTTTGCTATACAATCCTTGCCTAATTTTTCTCCTCGGTAAGCCCTTGAATTTCAGCCTCATATCAGCTCAATTCTCTTCGAGACTTAAAGAAAGCCTCATGATAAAGTACCAAGATCTACACAAATAAAATGGGGAAAATTAGGCAAGGAAAGAAAAACACAAGTATGAAGACCGGTGTTAACAAGTGAGGTTAGGGCTTACCCGATTCAAAGCTTGTTGGGTCTCATTGAAGAGACACGGTGCTCCCACCTCGTCCATCAGATCTTGATCTTCCTCGGTGACAGACCTTGAATGTAACTGGCCACCTCTACGGGGGCGGCAAAGACTCGTACATCCTCCAAGATCATAATAATGATAGTTCATTTGCACTCAGGATCAACACTGGGGATCAAAAATCTGTTGGTCAATCAAAAACTCGAGGAAGATTCGCCCAAGCTCCTCCTCGGTACTTCCAAGTCATTCGAGCCAGCGACATCGTCGACCCTATCGAAACAACCTTGGAAAAGGTCCTCCACTCCGAGGGCGCCTTCATGGCCTGAACCTATCGAACTTCCCCTTCCGAGAATAAAGGAAGTGGCGGGGATTCCCTGATTTCTATTGCCCCAAGTGAGTCCCTTGAGGAGTTTTCTTCATTTCGAAGGGCCTCGGAGCCAGTCACTTTGGATATACCCGCCGACTGATCATTTTGGCGGGGGACATCGCCAGTCTCCAATAACTCAGGGACTTTGCTCGGGTCCTCTTCTAAGTCCTCCTCAGTTCGAGGCGGAATCTCTTCAACCCTAGCCGACTTAGAGTCCTTTGGGACCTCAGTATTCCTCTTCACTCGGGCCACCAGCTCGGAGCCGTCATCTTTATTTTCTTCTTCCTCTCTTAGCCGCTGAACTACCTCTGCAGGCAGGACGACGATGTCTTTCTTAAGCTTACGAGTCAGATTTTTCTTGGGTTTGAATCCTCAAAAGTTGAGATCTTTTTCCTCTTCTTATCCTTCACCGGTTTCGGGACCAAGGGTGAAGTCTCCTCCTCACCAGACGGAGGCCTCATCGGCACATTCTTCCCGAGACCTGCAAAAGAAAAACAAGTATGGGGAGAAATTCGGACAACGATCGAGGTTATCGAGATATGAGAGAACTTACCATGGTTTTGGGCCTCCCATCGACCCTTCTACAATTTGCGCAATACGCGTCCAGCGTGTGTAGATGTCGACACCAATTTCCTGACCCAGTTTTCTAGATAGGGAATTTCAACCGGTATTCAGGCAACGGTTGCACCAAGTAAAACACCGATAAGAAAGGATGAAAAGAGAGGAGATAATAAATAGAAGTTAAAAGGAGGAATTATACTCACATTTCATATTCCATTTCTCTGGAAATGGCATGCTCTTGGCTGGGATCAGGTCCGAGGTCTTCACTCGGATAAACCGGCCAATCCAACCTCAGTCCTTGTCCTCATCCGTGCTCAAGAAGACTGCATTCGTACCCACCTCGAGAAAGTCGGGGGCTATACTGACGAATGACATGGTCGAGGATGAAGGGAAGCCCCTCGACTTTGCTCATAAAAAATCGAAGCAATATTGCTATCCTCCAAAATGAAGGATGAATCTAGCCAAGGGTGACCTCGTACCTCTTGCAGAAGTCCACAATCATTGGATCTAGAGGACCGAATGTGAAAGGGTAGGTGTAAACACTGAAATACCCCTCCATATGCGTAGTGATTGACTCTTCGGGTGAGGGCACCACCACGTGCTTGTCTACCCAGTTGCAGTCCTTTTTAACTTGCTTTAAAAGGCTATTGGTGATTGTGCATGTGTACCTCTACATCGACTCACATTGGCTCAGAACCGAGGAGGTCTTTTCAACTTTGAAATTGGAGTCAAGAATATACGACGGAGGAAAGAATTCTTCAGGGAGTGGTTCCGCCGATGGTTGTTCACCGGCCGACTTAGATGAGGAAGCTTTTTCCTTTTGCGTTACAATTTTGGATGTTTTCGCTATTTTGGGTTTGAGTTTAACGAATGAATAAGAGAATAAGACTTGGTGTATCGAGAGAATGTTGATAACAAAACCTGAGGATTATGCAGAAGGGAAAAACTTTAAATATGTAAAAAGCTTTGAAGATTAGAGCAGAGATTAAGAATAAAGTTTGGGAAAAGAGAAGGAAAGCACATTTATAGGATAAAGATGACGATTCAGAATCAATAATGGCCGATAACAACTGACAGCATTTAATGCCTCGATATACGAACCGACATGATGTTTCGGTCACCTTTGCCGCTTGTGTCACGATTCTTACGTCATGGTAGATCGAGGGCGAGTTCGAAGCCTCAAGTAGTTTCTTGTCATTACACTCCAAAAATGAAGGGACTATCTGTATACGGCTAAACCGGGCCTACCCGATTTTACTATTTGATCGAGACCAGGGAGCTGCATAGATATGGAGCTCGGCCCCATAGGGGATAAGACCAAAGCACGAGGATGAGGTACCGAGTTCGAGAATCGAGGTGCCTATTAAGGTCGAGGCCAGTAGCAATCGAGACAAATGGGGCAGTCATCGAGCAAACCACAATATCAGTGGCAGTAATCTCGGAACAGATCAAATCAAGGGCGATTGTTTAGTTAACCATGAGATTTATTTCCGTAATTAGAATTGTACCATAGATATGACTCATCTACTATATAAAGAGGGTTCTAATTATTTTGTAAACACTTTACATTCATGCATCGGTTAAGGGTCTGATTTGTCCCTTTACTATCATAAATAGACCTTATTTATCCCCCGTTTACGTTTTCTATCAAAAATATCCCTACCGTTATATATTAGGGTCATATTTATCCTTACACGTTAAAAACTCTATCCCTTCTTTTAAAATCCGGCAAAAGGCCAAATATACCCCTCTACTTTCAAAAAATGAAAAAAAATATTTTTCAAAAATGAAAATATTTTGTTAAAAATAACTTTTTCAGTTTTTAAAAAACGAAAATATTTTGTTAGAAAATTATTATTTTTTTGTTTTTCAAAAAAAAAAAATCAGTTAATACAAATTTATTTTTTCAATTTTACAAAAAGAAAATCTTTAAAAAAACTAAAAACATGAAGAAAAAATATTTTTCAAAAAACGAAAATATTTTGTTGGAAATATTTTTTTAGTATTAAAAAAATAAAAATATTTTGTTAAAACTGAATATTTTTTTTTCAGTTTTTACATTTTTTTCAGTTTTTACAGTTTTTACAAAAAAAATATTTTATTAAAAAAATAATTTTTTCAGTTTTTACAATTTGTTTTGCAAAATCTTTTCAGTATCTACTCAGTTTAACAAAATATTTTCGTTTTTTTAATACTGAAAAAAATATTTCCAACAAAATATTTTTATTTTTGAAAAATATTTTTTTCTTCATTCTTTTCAATTTTTTTAAATATTTTGTTTTTTGTAAAAACTAAAAAAATAAATTTGTATAAACTGATTTTTTTTTTTAAAAACAAAAAAAAAATCTTTTTTTAACAAAATATTTTTATTTTTTAAAAACTGAAAAAGTTATTTTCAACAAAATATTTTTGTTTTTGAAAAATATTTTTTTTTATTTTTTAAAAGTAGATGGGTATATTTGGCCCTTTACCGGATTTTAAAAGATGGGAAGGAGTTTTTAACGTGTAAGGGTAAATATGACCCTAATATATAACGGTAGGGATATTTTTGATAGAAAACATAAATGGAGGATAAATAAAGCCTATTTATGATAGTAGTGGGACAAATCAGACCCTTAGCCGTTCATGCATATCATAGCAATACAATACTTTCTGTCTAGCTTATATTCTTGTTCATCAGTTTGCTTATTTCTTAACTATTTAGATACCGATCAGTTCAAGGGCACTCAAGCTCAAGGGCTGAATTATATTTCAACACTGGTTTGCTTTTCTCATTGTTAATTTCTACTACTAATCTTTACATTTATTAATTGGTATTAGGTGAAATCATGTGTCCTTAAAATCATATTATAAGTTTAATTATTATCTAATTTTAAGGGTAAATAGTCATATAACTTTGTTTTCTCACACAAAAATCATCAAGTTTTCGCTAACTCGCACTAAAATCACACTGATCGAATAACACAAATTACCAGTGGTATTTTGTTATTTCGTTTTTTTCCTGACTAACAGATAGTAATCCAATTAAAATAAGAATAAATCAACTCGGCCCCGCCTGACCCGATCCAATACCCATATGTATAAATTAAAATAATACTAAGAGTGAATCTTCCAACACAATAATTTTATATTTTATTTTATTTTCAAGGTTTTCATTCAAATAACAACATTATTATTTCAAGAGCTCTCTAATTATCCATATATATGTTTGGTCATAATTTTATGTATTTTTAAACTAAGTTTTTTTTTGGGAGGGGGTAGGGGGCTCATTTTTAGTATTATTTTAATTTATAAAGGATTTTGCTCATTATTATTTTAATAAAAAAATAAATAAATTGATCGGTGGGTAAAAAATCATTGCATTCGCTAGCCAAAAATTATATATAATATGTATACTATATGTATGTAATGCACATATATAAAAATATATATTTTATCAACTATTATTTTCTAAAGCGGCTAAAACTATATATTTTTCTTATTTGGTTATTATTTATTCGACGAAAAATAAAATAAAAATGCAATAAGATAATACTAACGAAAATTTGTGTATGATTTTTGTGTGAGTTAATGAAAGTTTTACGATTTTTGTGTGAGAAAATAATTATATGACTTTGGTAAAAAAAGTCATAATTATATGACTATTTGTAAAATTTATCATACTAAGCTTAGTAGTCCATAAGTTACACAATTGATTCGAGACAGTAATAATATTTGCTAATGAAGCTTGAGCTCTTTTTTGTTGACCTTTAGCCACACGCAGTGGTACATAAAAGAATCTATGTAGTGAATTCAAAACCTTAAGATTATGGATGGAGTAGTCAGAACTTACACAATCGACGTGAGAGAATCATATGTAGGGTTTTCTAGCGACAGAGACTGAGCGAAGATTTGACACTAGTGGGTTCAGTATTTTAATTTATTAAGTTATTGAGTTCTAAATTAAAAAATTATATATTTAATTGATTTTTTTAGAAGAATATACAATTTAGACCAAAGTTACTGGATTTGACCGAACCCGTAACCACCATGCTACCTCCGCCCTTGACTAGTGAACTTGGGGAAGAAGTGAAATAATATAAACATTCAATTAGAAACTTTAAGTTTATACCTCCTTGGAGTTGACTCATTTTATCAGTTGCACTCTTACATTTTGCAAGGGGGTCATATAACTCCTCTATTTTTTTTTTAAACTGTAATAAATACAACCTCCACAAGTATCAACCAAGATAATATATGATACGCGTCAATCACAGTTTGACACGTGTTTTTTTAAAATCATATAATTTCACTTTTATTTATTAATTATTTATTTTTTCTTTGGTTTCCTTCTCTTTTTCTTGTTTTTTCTTTATCTTCTCCCCAACCCCTCTCACCCTCCTTGTTTCATTTTCTTTCCAACCCCAACCCCAACCTCCCATCCCCTACCTATCTTTACCAGAAAAAATTGCACTTACCTTTAGATAGAGTCAAAACAAGAGAATATTGTCACACCTCCTTTTTACGTTTACTACACCCCGTGAAAGGGTGTAAAGGAGTTTTTTCACTTAAAGGACAATCGGAACGGGATTTATTATTTTTATTCAGAGTCGTCACTTGGGAGATTAATGGTGTCCCAAGTCACCGATTAAATCCAGAATCGAGGAAAAATATGACTCTGTTAACAGTCCGCGAATTAGAAATCCGAGTAAGGAATTCTGTTAACCCAGGAGAAGGTGTTAGGCATTCCCGGATTCCGTGGTTCTAGCACGGTCGCTCAACTGTTGTATTTGATTTTATCTGATTTCAATACATGTTATATCCTATGTGCCTTTTTATTAGTAATCCGCTTTTATATAGTTATTTTTTATAAGAATTGCAACGTCGTGAAAATGCATCTCGAACCATGCCGCACCAGTACGCCCATGGTCTTTTGACACATTTCGATTTCGTTGAGACTTAGATTTGCTCACATAAATGTGCACCCGTATTTAGGAAGGTAATATTATTATCATACGCGCCTAAAGTCACTACGCGTTTATTATCTTAGGGGAAGACCGTAAAATTTGCTAAACGGTCCTCCCAAATTCTAAATATATTTCATATAGCAATTATTGAGGGCCCACAGTTATTTCGTTTTGACGAGATTCAAATTGTTATTATAGAGGTCTAATTCATAACTAAGATTTTTTATTTTTTTTTTTTATAGTAGTAAAAAAAACGAGGCTGGGCTAGATCCTATTATTATAAAACTATAATTAATACAATAAGACAAAGGCTGCCTAGTCTTAGGCCCAAAGGGCCCGAATTGTTTCAGTAATCACATAAGGATGAAGTTACCACAAATATAAACCTTGGGCTTGACATTGGCCCATCAAATATTGCTGGACCATACTGAGATGGTCCAAAGATCGAATCCCTGCAGCTCAGATGCCTTACTCGACTTTTGCATACCATAGCCGATTTCATCAAATAATAATAAATGAAATTGTATTATTTAATAATTAAACTGATATTCTGCAGGTACTCAATTACCTACTGATTAACTAACTTAAATAATGTAATTAATTACATATTCAGTCCAAATGATTCATTAATACCAAATCTCTGAGTTACCAGATCCTGAAATTACTAATAAGCTCAAACTAATTCTGATTTCGAATTTTAAACAAAGTTAAAGCAAGAAAACATTAACTACAACTAATAGCTCATTAAAAGTGAGAGTTTGCCAGCTCAATTGTTTCTAATAGAACAATAAAGTTAGTTTAAATATCCCTAGAAATTCATTCCTAGCATACAACAGTTCAATTCCAGTCCAATTTGTATGAAATTTACACTAATTGAACATAAATGTTCTTCGCACAAAATCCTTATCTACCACAAATGTATAAAAACAAAACTAACTAAAATTAAAACTAAGCCACAACGAGCAAATAGACGACATCACAATCAACTCTTCATGTTTCATATCATTAGCAAAGTGTGTACAAGTGTACCTGGATTTGAAATAGCACAAAAGAATAAAAGGTCAGCAGCAGCAAATATGTAATCCAACAGCAGTATTCAATAGTCAACAACAGCAATCCCTTCCAGTAACAATATAGAAACCCAATCCAATGTATAAACTAGAAAATCCAGGAAGTTTGGAATTCCAGACAAAAGGCTAGTACAGAATTGCAACAACTTTAAAAAAACAACTCAAATCAGTCCGAAATTGACTGTGAGTCCACAACAAGCCACAAAACTTCCCAGCTGAACTCAAATCACCAAACTTCTATCAAAATCAGGTAGATACACTAGAATTCAACTTCTAACAATGTGCACTAAGGATTCAGGTCTAAATGTAATTCACCATTTCAATGAAACAGTGATTCTAGCTTCTTTTTTTTTAGTTTTTCAGAGATTTTTCTATTTGTTTTTGGATTTTTGTAAAGGTTTAAATTTTAAAATTTGAAATCTGAAATTGAAGTTGGAAGAGGAGTTTTTTGGGGGGAATTTCAGGCTCTAAAACTTGTTTTCTAAGGCATTGGGGTGCCTTTTTATAGGCACAAATTGGGACAGAATATTCTAGAAGTTCCTCACCCTTTTTATCTTTTCTAATTTTCAGATTTCTCTTATTTAACCCTTTATTTTTAACTTGTTATTCAAATTACTGCACTTCAAATGCAGAAACTTACACTAAGACCCTAATTGGAATGTTCTAGAAGGTTCTACCTTCATCTACC
>MU703903.1:4301-31665 GCA_026770625.1 Nicotiana glauca
TTGTGGTGTATTCGAGGGGTAAAGCTATACTAGAGGCTTGAGTGGATTTTTTGAGCATTTGAGGTAAGTGTTTGTTCTAACTTTGGCTTGAGGGATTAGGATTAGGGTATTATTTGCTACGTGCTAAATGTGGGGTACGGTGTATAGGCATGGTGACAGTTGTCTATGCACCGGAGTCTAGCATGACCGTGAGTCTTATATGTGTTGGATTCGAATTTAATGGTACATTTTTCTTGCTTGGGTTGATAAGCATAATATATTGTGATTGGTTTGGCTTTTGGAGCATTGGCTCGGACTAGAAATTGTTACCCGAGAAATAGATGATTAAAAGTGGAACGTGTAGCGATTAGTCCCTTGATGGGACGTAAGTATTTATTGTACTCTCCCTTGCCGGGATGATTGAATTGTAATTGTATTCCCTTGCCGGGATTTTCTTATGATTGTTGTTACTCCCCTCGCACTTGAGTTGCGGTCGTTTTTTGGGTGAGTTCTTGGTATTAAATGTTGAGGATCGGGTTGCACGTCACAATGGTGTTGATGAATGTTGAGGATCGGGTTGCACGCCGCAACGATAATGATTGTTGAGGATCGGGTTGCACGCCGCAACGACGATATATGTTGAGGATCGGATTGCGCGCCGCAACGGAGTATGGACTGAGTGTATTGTGTTCGCATGTAGAGACTTCATGTGTTTTCCTTATCAGTTGTTATTGTTCAGCTTCATTTCTTTACCATTGATTCCTATATATATATATAGACTGTAGTACCCCACCGCATGTTTCCCCCACCCTTTTAACTATTTAAATTAGTATATTCCTGTTATTGCACATATATCTGTATAGTTTAATTGTGGTAGGTCATGTCTAGCCTCGTCACTACCTCGCTGGGGTTAGGCCAGGCACTTACCAGCACATGGGGTCGGTTGTGCTGATGCTACACTCTGTACATTTCTTTTGCACAGATCAGGACGCATCATTCGGACCGCAGCAGTATTAGATCGGGGGCAGACCTTCAGTCCAGGGACTCTTGAGGTAGCCTTGCTGACGTCCGCAGGTCCGGAGTCTCTTCCATCTTTATTCAGTTTGTTGACTCTTGTATTGAAACTGACTGTTATGATTTCTTTTCGACGGTTGTATTTAGTAAATCTTAGAAGTCCGTGAGCTAGTGACATCAGATTTTGGGTAGAGCTATGTTTTAAACTTCTGCATTTTGATTTTATTTTATTAAACTTAAAGTCTTCCGCACTTATTTAATTTGTCTTCAGTATATTTATATTGTTGAGGTTGATTAGAAAAAGTTTGAAGTTTGGCTGGCCTAGCTCCGTTAGTAGGCGCCATCACGACTCCCGATGGTGGGAAATTCGGGTCGTGACAATAACACTCCCCTTGAATAATAATTCTAGTGGAAAAATAATTCTAGACAAGGAAAAGAGTACACATATTTAACAATACGCTTTTTGGTTGCCTCGTTAAAAATCTTGCAAGTAAAACCCAGTGGGACAAAACCTTGTAAGGAAAAAAGAGTACAACGTGTATTAAATCCCCTGATGAGAGCATCAATTCACATCCTTGAGCCTTCGCATTCCAATCTTGTACACCATCTTCAAAAGATCATTGGTAGAGATTTGATAAATAAATCAGCAATATTAACTTGAATGAATATATTGCACCTTGAAATCATCATTCTTAATAGAAATATAATGTCTTCATAAATTGCCGTGGAATGGCCTTTTCAATATCTCCATAGAGGTAAAACATTCTCTCTATCATATTATCATGCTTATAGTTATAGCAAGATAGTTTTGCGCACAAATTGCACTGAGGAAGTGGTACTTCAAGATCATGCTTTAAGCAGTTTAAATCCTTTGGGGATTGTCATATAAGTATAGTCAAATAAGCTATTTAAAGAGACTTTAGATGCATATCAACTTTTCATGTCATGCTAGACATATAAGATAAATAAAAGTGATTGCACACACCATTGACTTTATACTTTCAACTGTTTGAACTAATAGGTCCAAAACAACATGTCTTTCAAATGAAACCAATTCTACTTGAATTGTTTCTCTAGACTTAAGATCCTCATATATATATTTAGCGCTATTATAGATGTCGTTGATATATATTTTATATCGGTTCCAACTCTTCTTATTTTTCATAAAGACATAACATAAAGATCTCTTCATTCATATTTTTAGTACCTGAATCTCTCCTGAGGTTTTATAAAGTGTTAAGTCATGTGATCTTCTAGATCACGTGCCTCCTTTATTATTATCATTTTAATCATTTGCTCATATTCTTTATGAAGAAGTTTATTTGAAACCAATTTGTCTATACGCTTTAAGCGTACCTTAGATTTTGTCCTTCTAGGACTTAATATGAGCATTTTCAATGAGAATATAGTTACTTTCTTTGGGTCAGCAAATGCGTATGACACACTTTGTAATATGTTGCAAAGAATTATCTTTTTATGAACTTCAAGTTCATATTATATTATTCGAGGATCTAGATGTACACACGATAATTCATTCCACATAACTTTTTCTCAACTGTTTATCGTCTCCCCCTCATGTTAGAAACAGTATCTTATTTTCTCAACTTTGAGAAGTCATGTTTGTGCGTTATGGTGTTAATAAAAATATACACCGCACATCAATAATAATAAGATAAAATTATTTGGTTCCTGACCCTGAATCATTTGTGAGGATAGAATATAATATATTTTCATATATAACGTATATCAAACTGATATAGATAACTTTATTCTCATAAGTAATAGTTTAGCTATTAAGTGGTGGCACTCAATAAATTATTCTGTTAAACCAACTATGATGTAACCCAACTTATCAAGATAAACTGTCTTGAATGCAAAATATGAAAATTATGCTCGAAATTAAATTACTAAGCAAGTTACTTCGCAAACATCGGCCAGGTTGCGTGTTAATAATAATCGAACATGTAACCATCTCATAGATGCATCTTATGTGATATACATGGCAGGTGAATGAGCCCATATTTACCTTGATATTTCCAGCATTCATGAGATTCAATCCCAATTTTAGTTGGTCACTTAATTAATGACAACAAGCAACATTGGTGAATTCGTAAAGAACTTTCTAGTTCTTTAGTATTTACCTATGCGAATTCTCTTTTATTTTTGCACATCATACTTAAATTGATATGACTAAACTAGCTATGTCAACTGGATATCAATAAACTCCAAGTTTATTATGATATGGGTTTTATGTCAATAAACTTCTACTTAGTTGTGACATTCTTTTATTTGTGTAGTACAAACTAGAGAATAAAGCGGGTAGCTTTTCACATACATATTACACCACTACAAGTTGTAGTAATAAAAGATATTAAATCTTTTCTTTATTTATAGTCTCAATATAATCAACCGCTTTTGGGAATACTTTGGAAACTGAATAGGTTTCTTTGAGACTACCTACAATATAATACCTTATTGGTAATCAATTGTTTTCTCCAAAATAATATAATTGTCTCTTGCAGGGTTCTCAATTAATTTTGTAGTACCACATATTCATCAACATCCATAAGGTGAATATCTCTTTTAAAGAGAAAGTTATACCATTATGGTTATAGTTAAAATTATACGCAAGATATGTTTCTTGCATTACCATTGTCTTTTAATAATCACAATGCCAAAATATTTTGGCATACAATAAGTACGTGACCAATGACCATTTATGCCATAATAATAATATTATTTTCTTATTTCCTCTCAACCCTCCTTCTAGAGGTGGGTATGGTATAAACCACTAGCACACTCATATTCTTCCAAAAATGAATATGTATTCATAAATCATATGTTGCCACATTCACATTATGAATGAACTCATTGATATATCAATATGCTTTACAAAATCTCATGTCATATTGATGACAAATATTACTTTTACAAAGTGAAGGATTATTTTGAAAATCCTTATTGTTCTCGTTGTCACAATGACGACGATTATAATTTCGTCTATTGCCACGTCCACATCCATTGATACATTCATAATAATAATTCTGTCTTCTTTCAGACTTATCACATATTGCTATCATATTCTCTTAAGAGAATGAGAATGGAGAAAAATTAATGGGACGGGTTTTTAATTCTTTGCCCACAATCATACATAAATTTGATCATGACAAGGCATAGAAATTTTACCACTTTGGGTGATTATAATTTCTTTCAAATTCTATTAGACTTATAATCAAAGTTTATTTTCTTCGCTTGTATTTAAAATCAAATTATAGAATTTCAAGAATTTAAAAGAGAAAAATAAAGTAAAATACTTACCTTAAATCCAGAATTTAATCACGAAGGAAACAATTAAATGAGAAGATGAGTATTGGAGGGAAAAGTAAAGAGGGAGAATTCTTATTGATTTTGGGATGAATTACAATAGAATAGAACCCATATATTTATAGGGGAAAAGTGATTTAGCCACCAAGTAACAAACCCTAAAATCTCTCTAAATATAGACATTCACCTTAAATATAATTTTATTTATAACATTATTCGTATAATTTAGTAAACAAAATATAATAAAAATATATGTCATATTTATTGAGTTGGTATAAATACGGTCAAGTAAAATTTTAAATTTATGTTTGTAGTTGTTTCATGTGTAATTAGCACTTACCAGGTAAAAATATAAGAGGATTTAGAATTTAAAATTAACTAATTATTACAAGGACTAAAAGGACCAACGTGTCTCCCAAGTTTAAACCATTAGCTCTACCATCCTTTTTACGAGCTCAACTCCCCAAAACCCTAAATCGGGAAAACCTCTAGCCGCCTAATACTATTCAGCAACTTCATCTTTTAGGTCAAATCTAAGCTTACAGCGAGAGTTACAATGGCAGGAGGGCGATTTCGAGAGCTATTGAAGAAATATGGAAAGGTAGCATTGGGCGTACACTTCTCGGTTTCAGCTGCTTCAATTACTGGCCTGTATGTTGCAGTCAAAAACAATGTCGACGTTGAATCCATGCTCGAAAAAGTCGGCATGCCTGGTCTATCCAAAAAAGACGCAGGAGGTGATGAAATTCCTAAAATATCCTCGCAAAACCCTCAAGTGATCTCAGCTGACGGTTTCGTTACTGAAGAACCCTTTCGTCAGGACGGCGTGACGCCGCCTCCAAAGCAGAGGAATCGTACTGCTGAGATGGCGGCGTCAAGCGGCGGCGCGCTTGCTGTGGCGCTGCTTCTCAATAAGGCTCTGTTTCCTGTGAGGGTTCCGATAACTCTAGGTCTTACGCCGCCGATCGCTAGGTTTCTTGCAAGGCGAAGAATTATCAACAATAGCGTATGATGAATATATTTTTTCTTATGTAACGACTTTTTTGTTTTTCTGAATAATGTTTAATCTCTCTGTTTTACCGTATTTTGATTTCTCTTACACTGTTACATGTTAGTAAAAGGGGTGATCAATTATCTGCTAGAGGGTACTTGGGAGATTTATCAGTCTTAAAAATTTGGTATTGGATTGTTGGAAATGTAGTTTGATACTAATTTTTAAGGAGAAATAGTCATAGATATGTGCAATTGAAAGTTACTACATACTTTGCTCGAATTTCAATTGAATTAATCATGTTTTTTGTTCTCTATACATATTGCTGCAGTACTGTGTAGAAACAAATCTTAGTTTAGCATACTAATTGAATGATGTTTGCGGCTGTCTTTTCATGAACATTACTACAGAAATCTGAGTGTGATGTCTTTTGTTTGATTTTAAAGAAGTTACCTCAGAATTAAGTTCTTGTTGCATTCTATCCCGAACTATTTACTTTATTCTGTCTAGAGATGTCCTTATTTCGTGCTCCTTTTGTCAGTTTTGGTCTTTTCCATTTTTAATGTATGGAAGGTGGTAGTCCTGAGTTATGCTGCAAGATCTGGTTCAATAGATAAGACCAACAACAACAACGACGACCCAGTAAAGTCCCACTACAATAGATAAGACCTCAATACAGATTCTTTAAAGTGTGCTTTTGTTGAACTCTAAATTACTCTATTCAATTTCCAGAATTGCTTCATGTAGCAACCCCTCAAGATTGCATATTTGTCCAGTCTCTCAGATTAAGTGTGCTTATTTGTGTAGCCACTGTCTTGTGTTTCATCAATCTTCCGAAGAAGTTTGAGGCGTATACCTAGCTGGTAGTGGGCATCACCCTATACTTAGCGAAAACCTTGATCTCTCCCATCCTTGATCAATCACTTTCAATCTGTGCTTCTTGCTCTTCCATGTTTTAGAGCTGTCTCCAATTACAATGAAACATTTATTTCCCGTGATGGATTCTGTGTCCAGCAAATCTCTTACCAATCTGAATCAGAGCCTCCTCTCATTAGTTAACTGGAAATGGCCTTTTCCAGGTTAACCCTTGAGGTACCTGAGAATTCTGTATGTGCTGAGTGGAGATGATGATGATTAGTAACGACGAATGCTTATTGCCAGTGTAGTGCGGTGATCTTAACTTTGGGAGGTCAAGGAACAGTTTAAAGCTAAGGTATCTCCAACATTTCATGAAGGTTGTGGAATTACTAGGTAAACAATTGAATAGTGTAACAGAAATCGATCTCTTCATAGCTTCAAATGCTCATAAGCTGTATATGTGTGTAAATGTTTCAGTCTCTTTTTCTGAAGCAGCTAGTCAGATTAAAATGGTGAACTGGTTTGTTCCTGTGGGCATAGTTGGTAAAGCAAAAGGTTTGTTGATAAATGGCTGCTTATACTTTTGACTTCTCTGGACCTGTGGTTAGAATTGAGTTCAAGTTTGCTGGATTTATCTATTGATACAATATAATTTTGAAGGCACTGGAATGTTTCATTTGATCCTTCAGGTTTTCTTATGAACTCAGTTCACATGTAAAGTTAGCTTGACTGTAATTAATGCATATCGTCCAAAGGAACTGTTTCCAGAAGCAGTAAATTAAATCAGACGTATAAAGTTCTTTTTTTTTTTTGTTGCTAATTTAACTGAACTTTTTATTAATTACCACTTGTAAACTAAGGCTGTATTGTGGTTCAACGGGCCGGGCCAAACGTGCTTGTGCTTTTGCGATCCCGGGCCTAGCTGGCCAAATGAGTGAAACCGGCCCATTGCCGTCCTAAACCCACATGGTTCCGGGCTAAATGGGCCAGGCCCATGGGCCTAAAACGGGCTTTTTCATTCCGGGCTAATTTTTTATAGTTTTTTTATATCTAAGGTAATTTCTTGTAAACTATATATGTATATACTAATATAAATTGCTTTTAAATATATATATATATATATATATATATATATATATATATATATATATATATATATATATATATACACACACTTTAGATATAAATGGGAGCGGGTGGTACGCCTACCACAAGATATATGAAACGGGAGCGGGTGGTACGCGCGGCACGCCTGCCACGAGATAAACAAAATGAAAGTGAAATTCTGTGTTTGGTTTTCTTATCCTTGTTAGTGATTGGATTTTGGTGCCGTGCACCTTCGGTTTGCTATGTTTAGTCGTTGTTATCAATTCAAATGTTTAAACTGTTAAATTCGTATATTGCTGTGATCTTTGAGTTAGAACCAACAAGGTTTTCAACACCTCACCGTGTGTATATATTTATTTATTTATTTATACATTCCAATACTTCAAACTTCAATAATTGTTACATCCTTAATTCAATTAATTTCTCAATTATATCCCTTTAAACTATCTGAGGTTGTATTTTACTTAAAAGGAAATTCCTACTAAGTGTTAAGTTATCAACTCCCATGTTAAATGTAATAATTCTTCCGATGTTGTATTTTAAATTTAAATGGATATTTTCTTACTCGAATGATTTCTAAAAATAACTTCTATCTTTTCTCGCTGATTTTTCAAACTTATTTAGAAATTCAAATTTTATTTATATTATGTACATAGGACTTCTTGAACATCTTATATGCGTTTGTAAGGACATTCGGTATTGTATATCATGGGGATTTTTTTGTTAAAAGTGAGATGGAAAATGTGTGGGTACGAGGTGCCATTTGTGCTGAAAGTTCGAAAGTTGGGATTATGATATGAGGAATTGAGGATTGAAATGTTCGGGATGGTGTATTAAACATGATGTGATCGATTGAGGTGACATTGTTTTCTTTAGTTGGATACATTCTTACTTGTCTTTGTCTCTGTTATATCAGTGTTGAATTGTTTGGGTTATCTGATTTACGTGATTTCTGTTCGTTGCAATCCGTGTTCTCCCTTCATTGTTTATACTGTTTGTACTTGGATTTTTCTCTCCGCAGTTGATATTACTTCGTTATCTTTACCTTGATATTTGTTATCATATCCTGTTAATTTTAATTGACCAGTAGGTGTCCTGACTGTTCCTCGTCACTACCCCACCGAGGTTAGTCTTGATACTTACTGTGCACCGCCGTGGTGTGCTCATACTACACTTCTGTACATTTTTGTGTACAGATCCAGTTATTGATCGATGGTAGCTGTGCGGATCGTCGCAGTGGAGATTCATGGTAACCTGCTGCTGTGTTCGAGGTCTTAGAGTCACCTTCATTTATAGTTATTTCTATTTGCTCTCTTGTTTCGGGGCAGAGATGTATTATTTTGTGTAATTACCCTTACATGGGCTTGTGACTTATACCACCAATTTTGGAAAAATTTGAATTATTCAGAGTTGGTTAATTTAAAGTTAGAAAGCATCATTATTATTTTAGTTTATTTTAGGCTTACCTAGTTTAGAGACTAAGTGTCATCGCGACTCTTTCGGAGGGATTTTTGGGTCGTGACATGTTGGTATAAGAGCTCTAGGTTCATGGGTGCTACGAGTCACAAGTAGGTTTAGTAGAGTCTTGCGGATCGGTACAGAGACACCTGTACTTATATTCGAGAGGCTACAGAACTGTTAGGAAATTCCCCTTCTTTCATTCCTTATCGTGCGATATTGATACAGCTCGAAGTATATAACTTATATTCCTTTACATCCACTCGTGTATAATATTACACTCTCAGCGTTCGCCATGCGCCAGTTGTTCGCGATGCTACAGTCAGGCTATGAAGGAGTCAGGGATGCTCAGGCATTATCTCAACATGTTGTTCAGACTGAAGTCCCAGAAGTATTGAGAGACTATTCAATTGATCGTATGGAGGCGCAGCTGTTTCCGACATCTGGTTAATGAGTGCGAGCTGAGAAGGTTTAATTGGTTGACTAGTCGTCGCAATTTTTGGCAAGGTCACGAGG
Organism: Nicotiana glauca; assembly: GCA_026770625.1. Lineage (NCBI taxonomy): Eukaryota > Viridiplantae > Streptophyta > Magnoliopsida > Solanales > Solanaceae > Nicotiana > Nicotiana glauca. The sequence goes on from MU703903.1 coordinate 13,549, forward strand.
TGGGTGTTGATTGGGAGTATTTAGTGGTATCGGAGTACCTTGTGATTGTGTTGTGAGAGCTGTGAAGAGTAGTTTTGTAGATTATCATACGTTGTTTCCCATGGCTTTGCGCCAAGTGGAGGAGTCCAAGAGCGGCATTCGGATTGCAGAGTAAGACTTACATCAGTTTGGGCTGGAGGCATGTATATGTGTAATATCGGTGGATTTCCAGGTTTGGCATTTGACCAAGGATCGATATTTTGCATGAGATGATATTGGGGCTTGCAATATTTCTACGTCAATAATGGATCTGCATTTCAGCATCAAGGTGAGTCGGAGGAACAACTTCAGATTCATAGAATGTCTACTCAGCGTAGGTGTCGTGGTTGCGACAGGACGAAGTGCTTCAGAGGAAATGCAGTGGTTTATGAGCTTCTGGATACATGGTTCATGTTGGGATTATCTGTATTTGGGACTTTGATTGGGATTATTGTATATCGACTATCCGAAGAAATGAGTCAGTTCAGTAGTGTTGGGTCAGCATAGCAATGGAAGTAAATGGTCCTTTTGAATGGGAATTCTCTACTGGCATTTGTGGCAACACTCTTGTATTGGACGGTTTGTGTGACTCAGTCGGGTTGGGGAGATGCAGTCTCGATGGCTTAGTTGCGTGCGGGCGGATCTCGGAGGGTTCTCGATGGTTTCGCAACGGCTTGAGTTGGCTGTCTAGTACGTGCATAAGAAATATGTGGTACATTGTGGTTTTCTCTTGAATCGGTATCAAAACTTAATAGAGTGTTGGCATTGTTGGCTATCCCATGTAAAGAGCGGGCAGTTGGGAAAGACCCTTGAGTTCTACTTTGAGGGTTGTGTGACTAGTGGCATGGTGATTATTGGGTTTTGAGGCTTTTGGGGTTCATGTTTTGTTACGCGGATAGAAACCCTATATGGGTGCTTCAGTAGAATGATGTGGTGTGAGAGATATATCAGCCATTTGATTTGCGTAGTTGAGTTAGGTATAGAAATTTTGGCATTACTGAGGTTTGGGGCTAGATGCCCTCATAAATGGACTATTTCCTATTTGCGGATCTTGAAGAAATGTTGAGAATGCAATAATTAATAGCATGTATTATCGATAAGTTGTTGTGGATCTTTTTGAAGCATACTTACCTATTTGGAAATAATCAGGATTTGGGTTGGGGCTACTTGGAAGCTCAATGAGAATATGTATCTTGTATCAGATCAAGTTTGAGCGCTCCTGTGAGATTGCCATTATGGTTATGTTACCGGGCAGAATGAATGTTATTTGTGCCCCTAGCCTATGTCATGTGCTACTCTTTTATGCTGTGTTAGGCAGTGAGGTTGTATGACTATTTCCCACGCATGTTGTAATTATGTTCAGGACTTATGGTGATGCGGGCAAGATAGCCCTCGTGATGTTGATTTGTTCATTGCACCTTAGTTGTGCTTGTTTCTTTCATGTTCTAGCACTTCTATTCATTGTTTCCACAATTTTACTTGTACACTCTGTTGTGCCTGATATCAATATTTATGTGATCAGTGGACCCGAGCATTTTGGCTTGATGAGTATTTGGGAGCGGCTGCGCATCGCAACGGATGTTATGTGGGGTGCACTTTCATTGTGTTTATTTGGTGTTGTGTTTTTCCTATGTGGGACGATTTGATGAAAGACTATACTTTTGTTGTCACACATGTTGTACTTGTTAGATAATTCTTATACTTGGCTTTCCCTTATTTGTGCTACATAATTTAGTTATTGCTGGTTTGGTGTACGAACTGTGTAGTGTGAATTTGTGTAGTTCCGTGGTGAGTTGTTAGTTGGGTTGTTTGTACTGGCTGACATGAGGTTCTTAGACATGATATTTGTACTATGGTATTGGGGATGAGGAATGCTTGAATGTATGTGGTTATTTTTACTAAGAGTTGGGTAATAGTCCTTGGCAGGCGAAAGAGTTTCTTGACTTGTTGACTTCATGAGCAGCTGTGAATATCCACATGTTTCTTTATCATGGGTAGTGTTGTGGGGGTCCGTAACAAGGTTATTTTCAATGTGAGGTGTATTGCCGGCATTCAGGATGTTATTTGAACAACTATGGTGGTCAGAGGTTATTGCTTCGGGAATTTGAGTTGTGTGGAACAACATGTGATGATATACTGGATTGGAATTTTGGCTCGATTCAGCTTGTTCAGGTTTATGCAGTGTGATGATATGGGATTCAGGTCCTATGATGAATTTCATACGTTGAGGTTTGGGTTATGTCCTAAGGATATGGACAAACGATGAGGTGAGACCATAAGTTAAGTTGCATTGTCTGTCCTACATAAGTTTGGGTGATGGAGAATTGCCCCGGGTGTATATATGAGGAGTTTGTGCAGTGGTTCGATGGCTTTGGAACGACTCCGGGCACGTTCGAGGACGAACGTATGTCTAAGTGGAGGAGGATGTAACGACCCGACTGGTCATTTTGAGCAATTTCGTCCGATTTGGCAGTTTGAGGTCACGAGTAGCTTCATATTATATCTATCGACTTGCGTGCACAGTCTGGGCGTGAAACCGAAAAGCTTTTATATGAAAATATGCAAAAAAAATAAGTAATTTTTAGAGTTAAAATTTAGTTTTTAGTTGGCTTTGGTCAAAATTTTTGATAAACGGACCCAGATCTATATTTTGATGATTTCGGGAGGTCTGCGGTAAAATATGGGACTTGGACGTATGCCCGGAATTGAATTCCGAGGTCCCTAACCTTAGAAAATAATTTTTGAAGAAAATTATTGTACTGGTTTTTAAAGGAAATAAAGAAGTGAATTAATGTTTGAACTTGTTGGTATCGGGTCTGTATTTTGGTTCCGGAGCCTGGTACAAGTTTGTTATGATATTTAAGTCCTATCTGCGAAATTTGGTGAGAATCGAAATTGATTTGACGTGATTTGGACGTCTGGTTGGAAAGTGAGAAAATCATGATTATTGAGGTTAAATTCATAGTTTCTGATATTATTTTGATGATTTAATCGCATGAATAAGTCCTTATGATGTTTTTAGACTTGTGTGCATGTTTGGTTTGGAGCCCCGAGGGCTTGAATGAGTTTCGGATAGGTTTAAGCTATGTTGCGCTTGTTTTTGGATGCTTCATCGTCAATTCTTCAAGCAAAAATAATACAAAATTGAGCAAATGAGATCCAAATTCAGTTTTGTTTGAACTATTAGATCCGTATCAAAATCACGGAGTAATAAAAAAAAGAATCATTGAATTTGGACATCGTATGAGGAAGTTATGCTCATTTTCGTGTCGGGAAAATTGTTGGTTTCTGGTGTGTTCGCAAATGCGAACTTTTTCATTGCATTTGCGCCCAGTTCGCAAATGCGAACTTTTGGTCGCTAATGCCACCTCTATCAGCCCTGCTTTGTTCGCAATTTTCAAGGGTTTGCAATTGCGAACCCTGGGTCACAAATGCGACATCTGAGACCTGTTAAGTGAGGTTTTTGACGGGATTTTCACCCATTTTTCAATTTCCTCAAATCCTAAACCTCCATGGGTGATTTTTCAAAGACCCAAACTTCTCCAAATCATCGGGTAAGTGTCTTTAATCAATTTTTAATTATATTTTGTGATTATATCTTAGATTTAACATCAAATTCATGAGAATCTAAAGGAAAATTTGGGAAAAATTGTGAAATCTTTCAAAAATATAAAATGATAATTTGAATGACCAAATGGTATCGAAATTAGATAATTTTTGTATGGGTGAACTTGTATCGGAATGGATATTCAGTTTTTATAAATTTTTTCGGGATCCGAGGTGTGGGCCCGGGGAGTTGACTTTTGTTAACTTTTTGCAAATTTTTATAGGAATCATAGTTTTGTTAATTGGAATTATTTTCTATTGCATTGTTAGATGTATTCAAATCGTTCTTGGTTAGATATGAGCCGTCCGGAGGTCTTTTCACCCGAGAAGTGCATTTTAGAGTATCGATTATCACCTTTGAGGTAAGTATCTTGCCTAACCTTGTGTGGGGAACTTCCCGTTAGGATCGAGTCTTCTTTGCTAATTGTAGTCCGTGCATGCGAGGTGACGAGTGTGTGCTCAGACTTATTTGTGGGAAATTTACCTCTAGAGTTCTTAGGTCCTTATGTGGATAGTATCCTGTTATGATTGGGTTTCCTAGTTGCTTAAATTGCCTCTATTTGCTCCATGTGACATTGTTAGCTTTCCTCTAATTATTACGTGTTACATTGACCCTAAATTACCTTAATTGAAGTGATTGCCTTCCTTATTGTTTTGATACTTCTTGGTTGTGAGTTTCTCTATGACTTCGTGCAAATAGGTTACATATCCAATTGTTGTGGTTGCCGGTGTAGTTATCACGTGCTTATTACATCTTATTGTATAGTTGAGATTTCATTGTGAAGTTAATTGTTGGAACAAGTTTGGTTATAGCTGATTCCCTTGCCGGGACATATTTAATTCTTATTATTGGTTCCCTTGCTGTGACGTGTTTATTCTTGTTGTTGACTCCCTTGCCGGGATATTGTTGTTTCCTCATTACTCCCTTGCCGGGATATTATCGTTTCCTTATTACTCCCTTGCCAGGATATTGTTGTTTCCTTATTATTCCCTGGCCGAGATGTTGTTGTTTCCATATTATTCCCTTGCCGGGATTCTTTTATAAATGATGATGAGATATAATAAAATGGGAGCGGGTGGTACGCCTATCACAAGATATAATAAAATGGGAGCGGGTGGTATGCCTACCACAAGATATAAGGAAATGGGAGTGAGTGGTACGCCTACCACAAGATATATGAAACGGGAGCGGGTGGTACGCCTACCACAAGATAAGTGAAATGGGAGCGGGTGGCACGCTTGCCACGAGATAAACAAAATGAAAGTGAAATTCTGTGTTTGGTATTCTTATCCTTGTTAGTGATTGGATTTTGGTGTCGTGCACCTTCGGTTTGCTATGTTTAGTCGTTGTTATCAATTCAAATGTTTAAACTGTTAAATTCCTTTATTGTTGTGATCCTTGTGTTAGAACCCACAAGGTTCTCAACACGTCACCCCATATATATATATATATATATATATATATATATATATATATATATATACACACGTTCCAATACTTCAAATTTCAATAATTGTTACATCCTTAATTCAATTAGTTTCTCAATTATATCCCTTTAAACCATCTGAGGTTGTATTTTACTTAAAAGAAAATTCCTACTATGTGTTAAGTTATCAACTCCCATGTTAAAGATAACAATTCTTCCGATGCTGTATTTTAAATTTAAATATATATTTTCTTACTCTAATAATTTCTAAAAATAACTTCATCTTTTCACGCTGATTTTCCAAACTTATTTAGAAATTTAAATTTTATTATATTATATACATAGGACCTCTTGAACATCTTATATGCGTTTGTAAGGATATTCGGTATTGTATATCATGGAAATTTTGTTGTTAAAAGTGAGATAGAAAATGTGTGGGCACGAGGTGCCATTTGTGCTGAAAGTTCGAAAATTAGGATTGTGAGCACGTGATTTTTGCCCTATGAGAACTACTCCCAGAAAATTCAAAATAAAATAATTTTTTTTGTGTCGTTTGCAATTATTGTGGATTTTATTTTATTTTTCTCTTATTGTTTGCGTTTGCGTATATATGTCTATTTGCTAAATTAATAAAAAAATACAAAAGTATGTCGTATTTGCATTTAGGATTTAATTTTATAATTAAGAGTAATTAAGTTTGTTTTACAAAAATAAAAAAATCACAAAAATAATGTACTTTGCATTTTTAGCATTTAATATCTAAATTGTGTGATTTTATGTCTAATTGGTGTCTAATTTTGTGTGATAATTGTTAGTAGATGTTAATTAGTATTTTGGTAAGTTAATTTAGTTCCATGATTTAATTCAAGATTTTTAGAATTTTAGTTTTATTAATTAGGAAATAAAAGAAAAGAGAACAAAAATGAAAAAATAAAAAATTAGGCTAGTTTTGATTTCAGCAGCCCAAACAAAACCAGCCTAAGACTCACCCCAGTCCGGTCCGTCCCACGCACACGTCCAAACGACGTCGTTTGGGCACACGAAATTTGAATCGTTGATTTAAATTGATCAACGGTCCAGATTGTCCACCCTGACCCGTTACCGATCCTAGATCCAAACCAGTTCAACCCGCCCCTGTATTAACCAAAACGACCCCATTTGGATTAAATGATTTAATCTGGACCATTGGTTCTCATCATCCAACGGCCCTGATTAATCAAGGTTTTTAATATACCAAAATCATTACCCTAACCCCCCCCAAACCAAATCAGACCCCTTACCCCTTCGTCTCTAATCTTAGAGACGCCCCTGTGTAACACCACCGCCCGTCGCCTACCGGAAATCGCCCACGGCGGCGGGCAACCTCCAAACAGCCTCATCTTCACACCACAGCTTCCCCTCAACCTCCTCATTCCAATCTCGTGGCCACCTTCCTTCGAATCTAACCCGGTGGCCTCGAATATTGATTTTTAGTTAAGAACCCTAGCCGCCGCCACAAAATCCCCGGTGGCGGCGCCGCCTCCAATCATCACCAAATTAATACCTCTAAGCCATCTGACCACCCTCAACCCAAAAACACGGTCCGTTTCCTTCGAATCATACCCCAGCTTCTCGAATCTTCGATTGAAGATTCGAACAAAACTGGAGCCGCCTCCAATCATCACCAAATTAACATCCTGGCACCCCCTGACCTCCCTCGTGCCCAAACCACCTTTGGTTTGGTTCGAATCTTGCTAGAACCCTTTGAACCCCAAATCGAATCAAGAACCCTAGAAAACCTATACCTGGGTTCTGTCCTAAATCAAGGGAAATTTGGGGTTCCTAATCGACCTTAGTCGAGTGTTCTCAGACAAGAACACTCGATTAAGGTCCATTTTACCCCAAAAGTTCGAGTCTGAGTTCAAATCAAGTTTGTCTGTTTCTGATTTTCTGAGGTATTCGTTATATTTTCTCTTTTTATTTTCCATTTTTTTTATTATTTCTTGTTTACCTGTTTAGTTTTCGTTGTAATTCATTTTTGTTCAGTATTTTCCCTCCTTCTCTATCAGACCTTTTTATTTGGTCCAGTTTCTTCATTGTTTATGTTGTTATCGATTGTCATATGTTATAACTGTTGATTAATCGATTAAATTAGTTTCGTCGATTAAGCCGTTCATGTTTATAGTTCAGTTTCTTTTATAGTGCTTGTCTGGTTATTATGTATTGTTGTTTTCCCTCTTGTAAATTAGAAGATTTGGCTTTGATCGTTGGATTTCTTAGATTGTTTTTTGATTAGGTTCCAGTTTCTTTGATTCAGTTTCAGCTCATATTTTGATTTCTAAAAGTTCGATTCGTGATCCAGTATTTGTTCTTTTGCTTGGATGTCACGACTCATTGTGTGATTTTATTCTCATTTAAATCCCTGTTAATTGATAATTGCCACTAGTTTGTTTAAATTGGTTTGTTAGTAATTAATCCAGGTTTTAACATAGGATTGGTTTCAATTAAGTACTGATGGATTACTGATGAACAAGCTAGGATCCTGGTTATAGCTGATGAGGTAGGATGGTAAATCACAAGGGTTTTCAGGGGTATTTTGGGGTTTTTAAAAAGGTTTGAAATGTGTTAGTGTTAGTGGTCTAACAGTAAAGGTACTTAATTAACCATTAAACTAATACTTTGTCTAGTAATAGTGGGATGGGAATTAGGATAGTATGGGAGGTCTAATGGAATTGAATACTAATATACCCATAACCTTAGAGTCAATTAATAAAAAGAAACAGGTCAGTGGTAGTAATGACTATTATTTAGTATTCTGAGTGGGAAACTTCAAGGAATATCATGGGCAGGACAGCTTGTTTAGTGTCCTTTAAGGGTGGGAAATCAAAAAACAAGCATGGGCTTAATGATAAAAGGGTAAAAATGCACATGGGGAGGGAATAAAACAGGATGAAAGTGGAAGTTTTGAATAAAGAACGGACTAATTTTGGTCTTTAAAAAGACACATACACATTGAGTTAAAAGAGAGTTCTCAGATAGTTGAAGAGGGCTAAACACTTAGGGATTTTTGAGTTTGAAAAGAGATTCTGCATCATTGTTTTTTGAGAGTTGAATATCAGTTTGTGGACAATCAGTTTTCTTTTCGAGAGTAAGGAAATATCACTGTTACATTAAAAAAAAAAGCTGGCTGTTTGCATTTCAGTCCCTGAGTTTAAATTTAAGTTTTGGTATTATTTTTGGGGCTGTTCTATCAATCCTATTTGATTTTCCGAACTCTTCTGGCTTCGAATTTGACTTGGATTGTCGCTGTGAACTGCTGTTTAATTGCCGGAACTATTGCTGTAGCTGATCTCTTCTTTCTTCTTATTGGTGTTTCAATCTTCCAGGTACACATTCGAAACACCTGCTGATGTAATCTTTTGAATCAAGAAGTTGAAATGAGATGCTATTCTGGAACTTGTGTATTCAAATTGCCAAAGTGGAGTAGATATTAGACAGTTCATATTTGATTAGTTTTGCTTAATTTGTGTTGGCCTTGTATAATCAGACTGAAATTTGAACTATAATGGGGACTGTTTAGTTTAAATTTGTGGCTGCTGGACTCATTCTTCCTTAGTTAATTGGTATTACTGGTATAGTGTAATGTAAGGTAGCTTAATTTGTCTTCAGTAATTGCAAAAGAGGTTCAAACGATTTGACATCTTACTAAGCTAGTTTTCAGTAATCTAGTTTTGAAACCATGAGTTAAGCATTAGTTTAGTGATGCTATTATTCCGAAGTTCATGGACTGTTTTGGATTTGAATTATTAGTTTGTTCATATAGATAAGATCATATTGTTAAATTATTTAGCTTATTCATTAGAAGCATGTGTTTGTGACTAGCATGTTAATTTCAGTTTGAGCTTCCAGTTGTTTTTCTACCCTTGATATCATCCAGCAACTCATCAGTAGATAATTGGGTAGGAAGATTTGAGTATGAAATTTGAAATAAAACAATCAGCGTCCTGTCGATCAAAATAAGTATATATCAATGTACATGAATTGTTATCCTGCTAAATTGGTTAACTTAAGTGACCATGGATGGATTTGGTAGTGTGAATTGTTAAAGTATACCATGGATCACAAACTCATTTGTTTGATTCACTGATTTTTCATATTGGTTGCTGAACTGAGTGGGTCGCGGGTAGGTGAACCTGCACATAATTAAATCCCACAACTACGGGTACGGTTCCCGTGGTGTAATTGTGACACTTAGTTTTAAATTAGTTTTTTTTTTATAAATAATATTCGTAGTTCCCTTAATTGAATGTTTTTCCTTTAATGAAATCGAGGTGCGCCGTGCCAAACAAAAAAATGACAACTGCACGGCCCTCATTTGGTTAATCTTGCTTTGTCCTTAGATTTCGGGACGTGCCGTTTAGCAAATTTTCACGGCCTTCCCCAAAATAATAACGCGTTTGTCTCTTTAGGCGCGTGCTAACAATCTTACTTTCTTAAACTCGGGTGCACATATATGTGACCCGAATCCAAATCTCAACTGAGTCAAAATATTTCAATAACCACGGGTACATTGATGTGATGTGGTTTGAGATGTGTTTTCACGACGTTGCAATTCTTATAAAATAATAATAAAAACGGCTAAAAGTTAAAATTGGCACATAGGTTCAAATGTATAAAAATCAGATAATTAAGCCGAATATAACAGTTGAGCGACCGTGCTAGAATCACGAAATTTGGGAATGCCTAACACCTTCTCCCGGGTTAACATAATTCCTTATCGGGATTTCTGGTGTGCAGACTGTAATACAGAGTCAATATTTTCCTCGATTCGGGATTCAACCGGTGACTTGGGACACCATAAATCTCCCAAGTGGCGACTCTGAATCTTTAATAATAATCCCATTTCGATTGTCCTTTAATTGGAAAAAACTCCCTTTATCACACCCTTCACGGGGTACGGTAGCAGTAAAAAGGAGGTGTGACAGCTCTGGCGACTCCGCTGGGGAACAACAAAAACCCAGAACTTCGGTTCAGGGTTTAAGAATTCAAGCTTAGAATAATTGTTAAGTTAAGTTTTATCAGATTTTTTTACATGTTTTCCTGCTAAATGTGCTAAATGCTTTACCGCTTTGATATTATTTGAATTGTCTATATAAACTGTGCCGAAACCCATCTCTTCTCTCTCCTGGGGAGTGCACGCTGGTCGTGACTTCTTTCTGTTAGTGTCATATCTCCAAAAATAGAACGAGGATTCGGAGGAGTTGCAAAATCGGATGGCCTTTTGGTTACCGGTACACAGCTCTCATCCTCGGCTCGAGTTGTCTGCTCGGGTAAGCCAGGTCTAGAACAACAAACTCAGGTGAAAACTTAGAATAACATGACTTCATGCCAGATCCCTAGTAGGAACGCTTATTTGCATCATGTTGCATTTGACTTAGGGGGCTCAACACAGGGGTTGGGTCCGTCTAGGACAGGTAACCTGAAATGAAAAAGACCATCCTGCTGCATCCTGTTTGTTTTACACATTTATTTTCTTCAGACTTGCATGTTGACCGGCTTCTGAAAATCAGGAATACGGGAAAATTGAGAAAAAGAGAAAGAGAAAATAATAGTGTATAGGTATAATCACCTGTTTTAGAAAAATCCAGTATAAAAATAGCGTTGAAACTCCGCCGAAATTTTAAGAAAAAATGAATTGTAAAAGGAGAAGTATTTTTAGTTTGATTTATTTGAAAAAGAAAGGAGTTTTGTTTTCAAAATTTAAGTCTATTTTCTTAGCCCGAACTACGCATGTTTGATTCTCACCGGATGTGAGATACGTAGGCAACCCTTATCGGGTCCAACTTCCCCTTTTTACAAAAAATAGCCAAAATGTCAAAATTTTAAATTTTTCATAAATGAAGTCGGGTGATGTCTTTTATGTCAAAAATAGCTGAATATTCCTGAAAGGGACGCTGGAGAGCTGACTTTGCATAAACGGCCACTTTTGGTCATTTTTGGATTTTTGACCAATTAGCCCACACAGCCTTAAATCCTCGTCCCCGAGGCTCTAAAAAGCTGTGTTCGCAATGTCGGATTGCTATTTTAGAAAAACAAGAAAAAGAGTTTTAAATAAATCGGGTGATGCTGTTTCTGTCAAAAATAGCCGTATGTTCCCGAAAGGGACGCCGGAAGGCTGACTTTGCATAAATAGCCACCTTTGGGTCACTTTTAGATTTGGGCCGGTTGACCCACACAGCCTTAGACTCTTCGCCCCCCGAGGCGCTGAAAGGCCGTGTTCGAAAAACCAAGTCTTTCGTTTTTTGAAGAAAAATAGTTAGGTCTATTTTGAGTAAAGAAAAGTTTGCTTTTTTGCTTAAAATCACCTTAATAAATGTGCAGAATGAGCACGAGTCCAAGTTTGCCGGTAAAAGTTAGGAAGATCCCTTTGGAGTTGCGCTTATGGTGGGAGGATTTGGAAAAGTCAGAGCAAGATAAGATCGAACTGCATCTGGGGGGTCTCACCAATTTGTTTAACTTCAGACCCAGGGGTGACATCATAAAAGCTTTGGTTACGTTTTGGGACCCGGCCCATAATGTATTCCACTTCTCAGATTTTGAACTCACTCCAACTTTAGAAGAAGTAGCAGGTTACATGGACATTATTGAGGGGCTAAGGCATATATATCTGATTGCTCCAAGAGCCGTCAATTCACACAAATTCATGGACCTGTTAAAGATAAGCAAGGGAATCCCATACTCTGAGTTGGATAGGGGGTTTTCTAATCTACAATTCATATACCAGAGGTATGGGCATATAAGAGGGTTCGACGATCCAGAAAGTGGAGTTTGCAGCAGAGGGAATCGGACAAAATGGGATGAACATAGGCGGTTCGCCTTCATAGTAGTGTTCTTGGGCATTGTGGTGTCTCCCAGGAAGGAAAAAAATATTGATTTGAAGGTGGCTGGGGTGGTCAAAGTACTGATTACCAACAACAAGAGCACGCTCACCCCTATGATATTGTCCGAGATATATCGAGCCCTCACAGCTTGTAAAGCTGGGGCAGATTTCTTCGAGGGTTGCAATTTGCTATTGCAGATATGGATGATGGAGCACTTGTATCATCAACCTCAGTGCATGAGCTATAGATCGACAGACAAAAGCTGGATTGAAGAATATGACAAGAGGGTTTCAGAGCTCAGATTGCCGGAAGGGTTTGATGACTGGGCATCCTATCTCCGTGCCATCACCGCTGTACAAATAGGGTGGACATTGAGTTGGCTTCCTGTTGAAGAAATTATGTATATGCCCGCCACAGGTCCTTACTTCCTCCTGATGGGACTCCGAGGTATTCAGCCTTATGCACCCTACCGGGTGATGAGGCAATTGGGAAGGTGTCAGGTGGTACACCCAGACGAAGATCTCAGTGTTTATGCGGTTGAGGTCAGCACCGACGGCCAATTTCATGAAGAGATCGTTCGGTGTATATGGAGTGAATGCCAGTATTTGTCGGCAAGTACTCGAGTGCGGGATCCAGCCCAAGGTGAAGTCTCACCTTCTTATCTCGCCTGGTACAAAAAGAAGGACATTGCAAGAAATGGCCCAGAACAGCCGACCAAAAGGCCCCATATCCAGGATTTTGCTGAGTCATCACAAGAACCGTGGGGTTGGTTAGTAAAAGAATAAGAATACCTTGCGGAAATTGGCAAACTGAAACAACAGGTTCGGGACCTTGGATATGAAAATAGCTTGCAAATTGATGCTGATACAGGAGAAAACAACGGATTGGCCCGAGAAAATAAGGCCCTGAAAGCCCAAATACGACGAGTCAGAGTGAATGCCAACAACCAACAGAGAATTCGGTCCGATGAAAGGCTGATAGATGGGTTGAGAAAGCAGGTCATTGAAAGCCGAGAGGTTTGGAAAGGGCAGAAGCTAGCATAGCACGAATTCGGGCCAGATGGGCGAAAGGCACAGTAGCTCGAACCGAGCACCTACAGAAAGTGAGGAGGGATTATGAAGGGACCATTTCTATATTGAGAGAAACAAATTCCACTCTCAAAGAGCGGGTCCTTAAACAAGCACGAGATGCCAGAATAGATAGGAAACGCTGCTATGACTTGATGGCGTGAATGGAAGAACATATGGATAAATTCTAGGACCAACTCACTAACAACGCTTAAGTGTTGGGAGCAAGGAACCAACGAATAGAGCAGCTGCTCATGGAAAGGGACAGGATCAGGGGAAGAATCGAAGAGATCGGGCACTACATCACCATGAGGTGCCTATCATATTAGGAAATGCCCCGTACTACCCTTTTTGCTTCAGTCATGGTTATGTCCACCAGATCATGGAAGAATTGAAGGGTCTGCAAAGGGGTCTTGCACCAAAGCCCACGGCAAGGCCGAATAATGCCCCGCGAGCACAAAAATTTAAAGCTCTGAAGCATACCTAGTTGAGTCTGTATTTTCTTTATTTTTAGAGTCTGTTGTCCGTTGAAGTTTGTATTTTCCTTTTTTCATCAAAGTCTCTAGTCTGTTTCAATTTTTCATTTAAAAAATGTTTAGCTTTGTAAATAGAATTGATAATTGAAAAATCCAAAAAATGATGCCTTTAATTTTTACACTTGTGGGCAGAACTACTCACGGTCTGATTCATGCGGGGACATGATACGAAGGAAATCCCCATAAGATTCGACCACCACTAAAAAAAGGAAGAAAAAGAAAAGAAAAAGAGAAAAAAATAAGAAATAAATAAGGAAAGTTTTGGAATCACTTAAAGAAGGGGCAAATAAAATAAGTCGGGATGACGCATGCGGTCAGAGCAAAGACATGTAGAAATGGTTAAACTGCTTAGGAACATTGCATCCCAACGTGCAAGTGCAATATGTGTTAAACTCTAACTCTAACCAAGTTTGTTGTTTTTCCAGAAGATTTCAAACAGTTAGCTTGTTAGGACGTTTTGGCAGATTACCATTACCACACAAGATCCAAAGGGCCCATTCCGAAAAGCATGTCTGGTTCGGACAAAAGTATCGAAGAGGAAAAAATGGAAATGCAAACGATGAAGGAAGAAGTAGACATGTTGAGGAGACAGATAGCAGAAATGCATCTAGTCTGGGCTAAAGGGCAACCATTACCGATGCTTCCCAATGCTCCTACTTTCTCACTGGCTCAGACTCTGGAACATCCCCCCCATTGGTCCATCAACGAGCTTCCCAATACACCAATACTATCAGGGGGAAACTGCCTATAATCCCCAAGCTCCACCACCCAAGCAGAACCTTCCTCCACCAATTGTTCCTGTTTTCGTGGCACCTCCACCCGCCACGTTGCAAAGATCATCCAGTGAGCCGGTGTTTCAGGCTCATGACAACCAATACTATCCTCCTGAACCCACCTTCAAAGCACCTGAGCCATATACTTACACCCCCCACTTTGAGGTCCCGACAGAGATTGAAAAGCCGGCTAAGAGCCCAAAGCAGGACGAAGTGCTTCAAAAATTTAAAAGCCTGGAGCAGTCCTTCGGGAATATGCACGGGTTAGGCAGCCAGGTCAGCGTGGCCTACAAGGATCTGTGCCCTTTCCCTGACGTTCAATTGCCGGCAGGGTTCAATATGCCAAAGTTTGATCTATACGAGGGGCACGGTGATCCAATGGAACATCTGTGAGGTTTTTGCAGCAAGATGAGATGAGCGGGTGGTAAAGATGAGCTGCTGATAGCTTACTTTGGTCAAAGTCTAAGTGGGTCTGCATTGGAATGGTACACAAGACAGGATCCTAGCAGGTGGTACACCTGGGACGATCTAGTACAAGCATTTGTAGGTCACTTCCAGTACATCCTTGAGATCGTCCCTGACCGTCTCACATTACTGAAACTTGAGAAGAAGCCCGTGGAAAGCTTCCGGGAATTTGGTTTCCGCTGGAAAGAACAGGCGGCAAGAGTTGATCCTCCGACGAGGGAGGGGGAAATGGTGGACTACTTTCTGCAGACTCTAGAGCCAACTTACTTTGGTCACTTGGTGACGTCAGTTGGCAAATCTTTCAACGAGGCAGTGAAAATGGGCGGTATGATCGAAGAGGGACTTAAGTCCAATAATATCCTGAGCTATTCGGCAATTAAAGCAACCACTCAGGCCATTCAGAGCAGCACGAGAGGTGCGCTCGGGAAGAAGAAAAAAGAAGAGGTCGCAACAGTAGAGGCAGGTAATTGGTCCAGATCGAGAGGTCCTTCCCCTAGCTACCAATCCAGACTCCATTACCCAAATTACCCACACACTCCAAATTACCCTCCACAGCCCTACTACCCTCCACAAGAACCACATTTCTCCGTCCATCAGGCCCAGACATATACCCAGCCTCCGGCTCGCCCGCAATGGCGCACGCCGGCTCCCCAAAATACCTACCCACCTCCACAGAATACATATCCACCCCCACGAAACACATATCCGCCACCAATGGCCTATAGGAACACTTCAGGGCCAGGTTTCCGCGGGAATCAGGTTTTCAGAAATGAAGGGGTGCAGAGACAGAGAACATTCACTGAATTGGGAGAAACCAATACTTCTCTGTTCCACAAATTAAGGTAGTTAGGCTTGTTGAGTCCTGTTGAGCCTAGATTTCCAAATCCCCTTCCCAAAAATATAGACCACTCGGTAAGCTGTGAATATTGTTTGGGGGCTCCCAGACATGATACCAAGAAGTGCTGGAAGTTGAAACATGCAGTGCAAAATCTTATTGACACCAATAAGATTGAGGTTCAGACACCGGAGGCACCCAACATCAATCAGAACTCGTTGCCAGCACACCATGAAACCCACATGATCGAACTTGTTCACGAAGGAGGGGAGCTAAAGAAACCCTCATAAACAGTAATGATGATCCGTGCCAGCCCAAAAGAAAAGTCGACCGGTGGAGAAGAGGTGGTACAGTTGGAAAAGGTAGACGTCAAGCCAGTGGTGGTAATGGGGAAGAGTTCGTCTGTTGTTGCAAAGAATACAGAGCCGGTCAAAGTAACGGTGCAAGGGGTACCAAGCAAGCCAGCATGTATAGGGCCAGTTGTTATCAGGCCAGTAATGCAGATGTCAATAATCAGCGAGAAAGTCGTGCCATGGAGCTACAATAAAGCGATGGTAATGTACAAGGGGAAGGAGGTTGTGGAAGAAATATGTGAGGCCTAGGGGTTAACTCGTTCGGGAAGGTGTTTTGCTCCCGTAGAGTTAAGAAGGTCCAACCCAGCAGTGATAAAGAAACCCGTGACAGAGGAAGAGGCTGAGGAGTTTTTGAAGAAAATGAAGGCACAGGACTACTCCATTGTGGAGCAGTTAAGAAAGACCCCGGCACAGACTTCGGTGCTATCCTTGTTAATCCATTCCAGCGATCACTGCCAGGCACTGATGAAAATCCTGAACGAGGCCCATGTTCCGGATAAAATCTCTGTAAACCACTTGGAGAGGATAGTGCACAAAATCTTCGAGGTAAACCGAGTGACGTTTTCTGATGATGAATTGCCGGTAGAGGGTACAAAACACAACAAAGCCATCTACTTAACCGTGAAGTGCAAAGACTCGGTGGTCACCCGAGTACTGATTGATAACGGGTCAAGCGCCAACATCTGTACTTTGAATACTCTAAACAAACTGAAGGTTGATCATGACCGGATTCACAGGAACAATATCTGTGTTTGAGGTTTTGATGGGGGTGGTACTGACACGGTGGGTGATATCATACTGGAATTGACCATTGGTCTAGTGGAATTCACCATGGAATTCCAAGTGATAGACGTGGCAGTATCATATAATCTTCTGTTGGGCTGAACCTGGATCCATGCCGCCAAAGCAGTGCCTTCTACATTACACCAGATGGTGAAATTTGAGTAGGACAGGCAAGAGATAGTGGTGCACGGGGATGACGGTACATGCACTGTGGGAGATGCTCTTGTTCCATTCATAGAAACTGATGACGACAAAGGTCCATGGATTTACCAAATTTTTGATGCAGTCTCAGTGGACAAAATTTCTGAAGGCGAGGACCTTCCATTGCCCAGAATCGCTGCGCCACTTTCATGATAGCCTCGAAAATGTTAAACAACGGGTTTGTACCAGGAAAAGGTTTGGGGGTTGGTCTGCAGGGTATTGTCCAACCAGTTTCTTTGCCTAAGAATCTGGATACTTTTGGGTTGGGATTCAAGCCTATAGTAGCAGATGTAAGACGGGCTCGAAAGTTGAAGAAGAAAGTTTGGTTCTTCCCAAGCCAGTTCTACGTCTCTCCAGATCCTTTGCCAGAGCAGGTAGCAGAAGGTTGTCGGTCCCGAAGGTTCTCGGACCACTAATTGGTTCAGATGGAGATTTGAATCAGGGTTTTGAAAGGCTATTTGCCGACGTCAACGTGATAGAAGCTGGAGAAGGGTCTAGTAGGGCAGATATACAGTTTGTGGGGCCTAGGGCAAATATCAACAATTGGACGGCTACTCCCCTTTCTACTCGGAGGGAGTCTTGGTAGTGGGCTCTGATTTTCTTTCTTGTTTCCTCGATTATTCCAGGGTTATAATCCAGTTTTATTTTATTTTTGTATTCAGTAAAAGTGTGAAACTCTGTTATCCTGCATTTTAATAAAGTGAAAGTTTTCTCCTTTTATTTTGTTTAATTTTGTTTTCTTCTTTTCTCTTTCTGAACAGTTCTCTTTATACTGGTTCTAATGACATGGCATGCACAAAGGATCTCCAACCTGGTCTAAAAAATCAATCTGATTTCGAACTAATTGTACAAGAGGTCGATTATGATGATGAATCGGAATACGATGAGGATGAAGCCTTTAAAGAGATAAACAGAGAATTAAACCAGTTCGAAGAGAAACCCAAGCCCAATTTGAATGACACAGAAGCCGTCAATCTAGGGGATGCGAATGATATCAGGGAAACAAAGATAAGCATCCACATTGAGCCAAACATAAGAGAAGAGATAATCAAAGCACTTATTAAATTCAAAGACATTTTTGCATGGTCGTATGATGACATGCCGGGTTTAAGCACTGATCTAGTGGTTCACAAATTTCCCACTGACCCGGCATGCCCTCCCGTCAAGCAGAAATTGAGGAAGTTCAAGACAGA
>MU703907.1:19387-38248 GCA_026770625.1 Nicotiana glauca
TTGTTAATGGGCTACTATATTCATGATTCAAAACTACAATATGCCAATATTATAACATTATGGCACTTGGAAATTAGTCTTAGTGATGATACTGAATTTTAAAATCCTTTTCAACTAACTATTTTTAGTAGTTAATGACCTAATGATTAACTTCACAAATGAAAGCTTGCAATCAGTATTATCCTATCACTAATCTAGCGACAAAACTGATTTTTCACATAAGAGTAATTAAGCTCATTAATGCATACAGATTTCAATGATCCATCAGCTCTTTTCATATAAGAGTAATTAAGCTCATTAATGCATAAAGATTTTAATGATCCATCAGCTCTTTTCATATAAGAGTAATTAATATCATTAATGCATACAGATTTTAATGATCCAATCAGCTTTAAATGCCTTTGTAATTCTATATTAACAAATATCAATTAACCTCTGAACGACACAATTAATACAAAACTAAGTATTGAAATCACACTGCCAATAACCAAAAATCTAATTAATTGTTAATTACCCCCTAAATTGATATCTAACAATTCGACTAACTAAAAGTAAAAGTAACCAAAATAATTAATTTTTCATGACAGAATTACAATTATCCTAATTATTAAAACCTAACAGTATCAAATTTAGAATTTAAACCTAAAAATATTATCTTAAAACAGAAATTAAGTAAAACCCTAATAAAACTAATAACAAAATGTCAACAGAAATCAATTAAAAAAACATGATGAAACACAAGAAGACAAACACATGCAAAAATAAAAGAAAATTAAAATAGAAATAAAAGAAAAGGATTAAAGAATTATCTAGGTTTGTTTTAGCTTGTTTCGATCATGCTTGAGCCAAATCCGCTTGAATCCTTGAGGATTTATGATCCGTAACATCCCTAATGGCGTGTTTTCCAAAAGAAAACACCTATTAGGGGTGTTACGGTCAGTGAATCCCCAAAGATTAACCTGGGGTTCTTGACCGGAAAATCTTGAAATTAAAACTTGAGGATGTCACGACCCGGATTTCCCACCATCGGGATCGTGATGGCGCCTACTCGTGGTAGCTAGGTAAGCCAATTTACTCACCATTTCCATTTGTAAAACCATCCTGTTGTCAATTTATAGCATCATTAATAATAACAACAATAACTGCGAAAGTCTAATTTTATAAGTCTGAAATAAATACGAAATGCTCAACAATATTCTCTACCCAAGATTTGGTATCACATACTCACGAACCACTAAGAATAAACTACATATAAAGGTCTGAAAGAAATATAACAGCTGTCTGTCTCGAAACAATGAGTCAATAGTATAAATGAAAAACATAAGAAGAGACGCCGGGCCTACGGACGCCTGCAAGGCTACCTCAGTCTTGTGAGAATAAAATTCTGCTCCCGAACTATTGCTGCTGCTGCTCAAAACCTAGACCTGTGCAAAAATGCACAGAAGCGTAGTATCAGCACAACCGACCCCATGTGCTGGTAAGTGTCTAGCCTAATCCCGGTGAAGTAGTGACGGGGCTAGACTGGACACCACGTAAACTTGTGCAGTTATAAATATACAGCGGAAAACGAATACCAAGTAATTAACAACATGGGAGGGGGAAACATGCTATGGAGAAATACAATTAGCAGTAACCCAGAGTAACAACCAAACAGCTTAAAGTCCACAATGAAACAAGAAGTCAATATTCAGACATAACCACAGATATCAACAACTGTTGCGGTGTGCAACCCGCTCCATAATTACCATTGTTGCGGCGTACAACCTGCTCCATAATTACCATTGTTGCAGCGTGCAACCCGCTCCACATTATTTATTAGTTATCATTGTTGCGGCGCGCAACCCGATCCTCAGTGTCATTTGTTGCGGCGTGCAACCCACTCCTCAATATCATTTAACAGTCTGAGTCCCCAAGCAACAGTCACAATGAAAGGACACACAACAGACAAATACATAGCAAATATCTCGGCAAGGGAGTACAATTAACAGTTCAATCATCCCGGCAAGGGAGCACAATTAATAGTTCAATCATCCCGGCAAAGGAGCACAATTAACAATTCAATCATCCCGGCAAGGGAGCACAATTAACAGTTCAATCATCCCGGTAAGGGGGCACAATTAATAGTTCAATCATCCCAGCAAGGGAGCACAATTAAACAAGTTTAGCCAAGCGTCCCGGCAAGGGAATAATTAGTAACTCTTTCTCTTTATTTCTTTTCTTACTCCACGATACCACTGGAGCCCAAGCTCCAAGAAATTCTTATCTCAAATTCCGTCACAAACAACAATATAACGATATCCCAATGAGGGAACACACATTATCTCAATTATCCCGGCAAGGGGATTACCATAACCGCATTTAGTTCCAACATCTAACCACCACAGCTATAACCAACCTATTACCACACTTAACCACCTCAGTTACATCTAATCGACTACCACACCCAACCACCCTATCTATAACTAATCTGTTACAATACTTAATCACCTCAGCTATAACCATAAGCTCTGCCAAACACAAGGAAACAACACCCTAAGAATCCGTAATATCAATTAAGAACACAACACCAAGGAATCACAACATAACCATAGCCCGCCAAGAGGGCAACATAATGATCTCTCCTCTTTCTCACTTTTACTTCACAATTCTTTTCAAAGCACATGCTCTAGAGGTTCAATTATCACTTGTACTTTCACAATTCATTCTACAACTAGAGCCAACGCTCCTCAATGACGCCAGTCATTTCATATATTTTCAATATTCGTATCGCAATTCGAGCCAATGCTCTTAGGAATCAAATTATCATATTATCATTCACATGTTATTCACAACATATAGAATTACTCCAATTAAACATGGAATTCACAATCAGTTCATGGTAATCACATTATAAGGACTCACGGTCATGCTAGACACCAATGTATAGATACTCGTCACCATGCCTATACATCGTACTCGATCACATAGCAATTAGCAACAAGACTCAACTCCTATTCCCTCAAGCTAGGGTTAGACCAAACACTTATCTTAAAGCCTTGAAGTCCGCTTAACCTTCAACTATTGCTTTACCTCGTGATTCAACCTCCAATTCGCTCGAACCTAATTACAATTTGTTCAATTACTTTAACAAACACTATATGAATTGGTTTGAATGCATAAAAATGGTTTTCCCAAGTTTTACTAAAATTCCCAAAATACCCCCGGGCCCACGTGGTCGAAACTCGAGGTTCGGACCAAAACTCAATCCCCCATAACCCCACGGATCCAAAGATATAATTTGTTTTAAGATTTGACCACAAATTGGGGTTGAATTGCCCAAAATTCTCAAAACCCTAACTTTGCTCAAAACCCATAATTTCTACCTTAAACTTCATGATTTAGGGCTAGGAATTTGATAAATGATGATAGAAAGTGAAGAAGACGAGTTAGTTGATACTTACCCAAGAAACTTTGGTGAAGATTAGCTCTAAAAATCGTCTATGTGCTGTGGAGAAGACAAGGTTTATGAAAAGTGGGAATAAATCCCGTGTTGCTACTGTTCTGAACTTTAAAAAAATCACAGAAGGGATTTACCCTTCGCGATCGCAACACCAAGGACGCGTTCGCGATGAAGAAAAACTGGGGGCATCGCGTTCGCGGTTGGGAGCACGCGAACGCGAAGAAGGAAAAGCTGGGCCCTGGGAAAATGGCCTACGCGAACGCGAGCAGGCAGATGCGAACGCGATAGAGAACAGAATAGACCATCGCGATCGCGATGGCCAGAACGCGAACGCGGTGGAGGGAATAACAAGGCGCCGTGAACGCGAGCCTAGGGCCGCGTTCGCAAAGAACAAAGGTCTGCAACAGAAATCTGATCCTATTTCCAAGTGTAAAAACACCCCGACACACCTCCGAAACACTCCCGAGCCCTCGGGGCTCCTAACCAATGACACACCCTAACTCAAAAACATCATATGAACTTGCTCGCGTGATCAAATCGCCAAAATAACATCATTTACATAGAATCAAGCCTCAAAACTCATGATTCTCCTTTCAAAATTCATAAACTTCTAACTTTAGACATTTAGGTCTGAAACACGTCAAACGACGTCCGATTTCGACCAAACTTTACAGGAAGCGCTTAAACAATATATAAGACTTGTACCGGGCGTCGGAACCAAAATACGAGCCCGATACCATAGTCTTTTAATCAATTTTCATTTTCATTTTCCTTAATAATTTCAGAAAAACAATTTAACAGAAAAATTCTTTTACTCAGGTTCTAGACCTCGGATTTCGACTCCGGGCACATGCCCGAGTCCCATATTTTTCTACGGACCTTTCGGGACCGTCCAATCTCGGGTCCGGGTCCGTTTACCAAAAATGTTGACCAAAGTCAACTATAATCATATTAATATCAAAATTCTTCAAATTTTTCACAGAATTCACATATTTCAACAGAGAAATTTTCCGGCTACGCGCCTGAACTGTGCACGCAAATCGAGGCAATAAAAAATAAGGTTTACAAGGCCTCGAAAGCATAGAACAGATTAGGAAAACAGGTGATGACCCTTTGGGTCGTCACATCGGAGTTCTGGTGGGATTTGAGGTATATGGCTTGGGTATTTGGGATGAGAAGGTTAAGGCGAGTCTATGGTGTAAATTAGGGGTTATTAAGGGTAAGTGTCATTCGCTGGCGGTAGGGTTCCGGCGAGACAAATTATAATATTCGAAGATATGGGTTCATGTTTTAAGGAAACTGAGTAGAGAGGGGAGTAGAGGATGGGAAGGGGACTCTGTGGTGTAATTTTGGTAAGGTTTGGCTTAGAGTGTGTTTACCGCCGGCGAGGGTTCCGGCGAGGAGGCAGAGAAGACGAAGAGGGTGACACTGATTTAGGGTTAATGATATTTCTCAATACATATTAAGTTGCATTACTTAACCATAGCCGTTGGATCAAATGATTTTGAGGGCTCAGATTCGATTGACACTTAAACGGTGTTGTTTGATTTAGTGACAGGGTTGGTGACCGCTGGATTTGGAGAGATCAAAGGCTAGGATTTAACGACGCCAAACGGCGTCGTTTTGATTAGTTGGGGCTGACGGGTTTGGGTAACATTGGGCTTGGAATAGGGTGTGACCTTGGTTTGGGCTAGTCCATGTATTTAATTGGAGGGACTTTCGTTTGGATTGATCTAAATTGGCCCAAAAATGTAGGCCAGGCTATTTTGTTTTGTTGTCTTGTTTTATTTTTTGTATTTTCATTTTGTATTGTATTTTTTCTAAATTTTATAAAAATGCAAAAAAAAAAAAAAAAATTAAACTAAACTAATTAATGGCCTAAAATTATTTTTAAAACTATTTTGCAACAATTTTCAATTAAAGCAATAAAATGAACTATTTTTGATTTTTTTTAAAATTATTTTAAACTAAATTAGCACCTACTTAATACTAATAATGTGAAATTAAAATCCTAATGCAAATGCATATTTTTGTATTTTTTAATATGAATTATTTATGTAGTCAATTAACACAAAAATGCAACAATTATCAAAAAAAAAATGACACCAAAATACACAAAGATTGTAAAAATAGAGAAAAATTATTTTGTTTGGATTTTTTAGGAATAATTTTCTTAGGGCAAAAATCACGTGCTCCCACAAAATAATAAAATAAAAAAAGAGAGGAAAAAGAGTAAAATACAAAAGGAAAACAAAGAAGTGAAAATAATTGAAAATAGGGAAAGGGTAGTCTTATGCCCGAAATTGGGCTTCTACTAAATAAAATTACTTAGCCCAAATCGTTTTTACCCACGCCCAGGCCCAGTACCCCTTATATCCGGTCTGGTCCAGATAGACGTCAAACAACGTCGTTATTGGCATAAATCATGGCCGTCGATTGATGATCGAACGGATGGAGGCATCCTAGGTTCCTTATTATATAACTGTCCTAAAACCTTCCCCCCCTCTCTCAGACTCCCCCATCGTCCTCAAATCCTTAACCCTAGAGAGACCAACCCGCCGCCCTAAAAAACTCCGCCACCAGTGGCGGCGCCGTCGTCTAATGGCGCCCAGATTTACGCCTCTTCATCGCCTTCAACTCCTCTTTCCGAAACTCCAAAAATTATCCTTCAAATCAATGCCTAGTTTCTCGAATCTTGTTTTAAAAATCCGACACAAAACCCTATTCTGTCCAAACGGCTCCAAATACATACCCCATAGTCCCCATGAAGAATAGTAAATTCAAAACTAGGATAAGGGTAGTATAGGTATTGTATAGTTAAAAGAACACCCTAAGGCCTTCTAGAATAGGACTTTAGTGTAGATTTCAGCAAACTTAGGGCAGTAACTTGAGAAACAAGTCAGAAATTGAAGGTTTAATAGGTGAAATCTAAAATTAAAAGAGGAAAAAAATGTGTGAAAGCTTCCCGAACTTTTTGCCCTGTTATAGCCTATAAAAGGCATACCTAGTGCCTTCTTTAACAGGTTTTTAGAAGCTATGAAATTCCCCAAACTCTCCAACTTCTAATTTCCCCCTCAAAATCCATTCCTTTAAGTCTGAATTTCAAATTTGAATCACAAAACTAAAGAGGTTCAGAGCTGAAGTGATATAGCCCTAGATACCTTTGTTTTGGATCTAAAACTTTCCAGAAAAACCCAAAAACAAAAAAATAGAAAACTTTCAAAATCCCGAAATATACTCTTATATTGCACCTCCTGGGTTAATTCTGAATTTTAAACATTGGTTCTATCTCTTAGCTTGATTTTGTTAGCTGCTGAAGTTTCTGAAGTTTGCTGAGTTAAATTCAAGTGGTTTTGAGTGTATTTGAGCTGTTTGGATGTTCTATTGGTTGAAATTGGTTCTAATTTGGTGTGATACCATTTCCTGGGTTTTTACTAAGTCCAAATCGATTCATGCTACTGTGAACTGCTAGTTTGTCACTGCTGAGTGTTGATTTTCAACTGCTGACTCCTTTTTCTTCATTTGCTTTAACTCAGGTACTAACTCTGCTACTGCCTTGTCGTATGGCTCCATTTAAGAGTGAATAACAGTCATGTGTGACTTCCCAGGATCAATTAGTATACTATAGTCTCACTTGTTTTCATAGCTAAAGGAATTCTCAATTTGTACTCAATTTGGCATTAATATGTGAAATTAATCAATTTGTTAGGCTTATAGATTTGTAACGGGACTGTATGGACTTTAAAATATTTATGACTATGACCTAGCTCTAGTATGATTCATGGTAGTTGTTCGGGCAAATTAACGAACTACTTTAAAACTAGACTCTTTTTTTTTAATTTCATTTTTTGGCATTTCATAAGCAAAAAGCAAGACTTTTTTTTTTCATTTTTATTTTTCATGTCAAGACAAACTATTTTCCTTTTCTATTTTCGAAAACAAGACAAAATAACGCCTTTTTTTTCTTTTCATTTTCAACAAAATAAAACAACCTATTTTTCCAAAACATCTCTATTTTTATTTTTCGAAATTTCGGCAGAGTTTTGACAGTATTTAGGCATTGATTTTTCTAAAACTAAACAATTAATTCTTTACACTACTATTTTTTTCTCTTTTTCTCAATTTGACAAAATTTCCTATGTTAAAAAATCGGTCAACATGCGAGCCCGAGACAAATAAATGCAATACGTAAAATGCATCATGGTGGTCGTTTCATATCCGGTTACCTGTCCTAGACGGACCCAACCCCTGTGTTGAGTCCCCTAAGTCATATGCACGTGATGCAAATAAGCGCTCTTACTAGGGATCTGGCATGAAGTCAAGTTATTCTAGGTTCAAAACCTGGGTATGTGTTCTAAACTGTGTACCCGAGCAGACAACTCGAGTCGAGGAGGGGGCTACATAACGGGAACCAAAAGGCCATCAAGCTTAGTAACTTGTCTGACCTCTTTCTTATTTCAAGGTATTGACACTAACAGAATAGGGAGACTCAACCAGTAAGCACATCCCCGGAGGTAAGAAGAGAAGGGTTTCGGCATAGTTTATATACAGTTCATATAATATCAAAGCGGTAAAGCATTTAGCATATTTAGCAGGAAAATATGTAGGAAAATCAGATATAATCAAATACAACAATTTATCTAAGCTCGAATTCTGAACCCTGAACAAAATGTTTTGGGTTCTTTTCTCCAACAGAGTCGCCAGAGCTGTCACACCTTCTTTTACCTACACCCGCAAGGGCGTAAATGAGTTTTTTTCCAATTAAAGGAAAATTGGAATGGAATTTATTATTTAAAATTTTAGAGTCGCCATTTGGGAGATTAATGGTGTCCCAAGTCACCGGTTGAATCTCGAACCGAGGAAATTATGACTCTGTTAACAGTCCGCAAATCATAAATCCGGATGAGGAATTCTGTTAACCCGAGAGAAGGTATTAGGCATTCCCGGATTCTGTGGTTCTAGCACGGTCGCTTAACTATTGTATTTGATTTTATCTGATTTTGATACATGTTCTATTATATGTGCCTTTTATTAGTAACCTGCTTTTATTATATATTTATTTTTACAAGAATTGCAACGTCGTGAAAATGTATCTCGAACCACGCCGCACCAGTACGCCCGTGGCTTTTAACACACTTCGACTTCGTCGAGATTTGGATTTGGGTCACATAAATGTGCACCCGTATTTAGGAAGGTAATATTATTAACATACGCGCCTAAAGCAACTACGCGTTTATTATCTTTGGGGAAGACCGTAAAATTTGCTAAACGATCCTCCCAAATTCTAAGTACATTGTTATATAGCAATTATTGAGGGCCCCACCTTTTGTATTTTTATTGGGTGAGGCTCATCTCATTTATTATAAAAGCAAACCTAAAAGTGACAATGATTCTCTAATTTATTTGTCTCTAATGGTCAATTAATTCACGAATATAAATTCAAATCTCGAATTCAAGTCCGAGTTCAAAAAAAAAGGATGAAACCTTTTAGCTTGAACCCGCTACCTAATTCAAAATCCAATTTCATATTTATGGATTAATTTTCCATATTGCTAATTATTTATTTTTAATATCATTGTATTTGGAATTTTTGATTCTCACTTAAATTTCAATAACGTTTTTGTGCTTTTAGCTTGGCCCAAATTCTGGACAGGCAGGACAGAACTCTGTAGCAAAAGAGGCAAAGTGGGCCTCAGGCTTCAATTGCCTATGGATCTAATGCCTGAGCTATAATAGCTCATATGCTTATTGTCAAATGAAAAACTAAGTCTGTTAATATACTTTTCACAATTTTATACGGTCCAGCTTGTAAATAACCAATACATTATTTCAGATATTTTTTAGTGAACATTACCTAATCTACGAAATAAGAGCAACAATTATTCTGAATTAAAATTATTCAAAACAAGCATCAGCTATTGATAGCAAATTATTTGTTAATGGGCTACTATATTCATGGTTCAAAACTACAATATTCCAATATTATAACATTATGGCACTTGGAAATTAGTCTTAATGATGATACTGAATTTTGAAATCCTTTTCAACTAAATATTTTTAGTAGTTAATGACCTAATTATTAACTTCACAAATGAAAGCTTGAAATCAGTAATATCCTATCAGTAATCCAGCGACGAAACTGATTTATCACATAAGAGTAATTAAGCTCATTAATGCATACAGATTTCAATGATCCAATCAGCTGTTATCTATCTAGAATAACACTGATTATATATTTATTATGCTAAACTAAAGTAAACTATAATAGGAAATTCACAATATCTGTTATCTATAATCTCCGAATACACATTGAAATCAGAAATCAAAACACGATCATAATAGATATCAACAATACAGTCCAGTTTACATGTTCTAATCTAACTAAATCAGTATAATTTGATTATACGCATTTTTATGTCAATGAAAGGATTCTAATTCAAACTTAACCAAGTAGAACTAAAACTGAATATGATGAACTATGATTACATTTCATTTATCAAATGAAAAGGGAGATCCTTGATTTAGACATCAATTTCAGCTCAACAGCCCAAAGGTTTACATATATATACCTAGAAGAATAAGAGAAGAACAGTGAGAAATCTGAAACAGTTTCCACAGCAACAGCAACAGGACAATTAAATCCAACACAGCCTCAAAAATGCCCAGTAATAAATCACAGCACCAAATTTAAACCAGAAAACTCGCTTGACTAGACCAATTGCACTTTCACAGAATTTCAGCTACTAGAATAAGAGAAGATCAATGCACAACCTTCAAATTTAAACCAAATGATCAATGTAACAGTGATACTTTTGGGAACTGAATTTTGGTGTTTTTGAATTTCGAAGATTTAAATCTCGAATTGAGATCTAGGAGGGCAGAGATTGTTTGGAGGGAAATTTTCAGATTCTCCAACCTTGTAAAACAAGGCACACTAATGTCTATTTATAGATATAATTTGGAGGGAAAGGTCACTTTTCATTTTTAAAAATCAGTCCCAATTTTATTTCATTTTTACCCTCTATTTTTAACTTGTAATACAAGTACCTATACTTATTTATTGAAAACTATATTAATGCCCCAATCTAGAAGATTCTATCATATTATAATTCCTATAGTGCCCTCACTTCAATTCAAAATTTACCAAACTACCCTTTTCTATGCCCATATTTACCCTAGAGTTATGTTATAACTACTATTAACCCTTTTCCTATACCCCAAATACCCCCCCTTTTACCTTTACAATTACTGCCCTACCCTAGCCTTCTTAACACTAACAGCTATAACCAAACAGGTTAAATGCCTTTGTAATTCTATATTAACAAATATCAATTAACCTCTAAACGACACAATTAATACAAAACTAAGTATTGAAATCACACTGCCAATAACCAAAAATCTAATTAACTGTTAATTACCCCTAAATTGATATCTAACAATTCGACTAACTAAAAGTAAAAGTAACCAAAACAATTAATTTTTCATGACAGAATTACAATTATCCTAATTATTATAACCTAACAGTATCAAATTTAGAATTTAAACCTAAAAATACTATTTTAAAACAGAAATTAAGTAAAACCCTAATAAAATTAATAATGAAATGTCAACAGAAATCAATAAAAAGAAATATGATGAAACACAATAGGACAAACACATGCAGAAATAAAAGTAAATTAGAACAGAAATAAAAGAAAAGGATTAAAGAACTTATCTAGATTTATTTTAGCTTGTTTCGATCATGCTTGAGCCAAATCCGTTTGAATCCTTCAGGATTTATGATTCGCAACATCCCTAATGGCGTGTTTTCCAAAATAAAACACCTATTAGGGGTGTTACGGTCAGTGAATCCCCAAAGATTAGCCTGGGGTTCTTGACCGGAAAATCTTAAAATTAAAACTTGAAGAGTTCTGGTGGGATTTGAGGAATATGGCTTGGGTATTTGGGATGAGAAGGTTAAGGCGAGTCTGTGGTATAAATTAGGGGTTATTTTGGGTAAGTGTCATTTGCCGGCGGTAGGGTTCCGGCGAGCAAATTATAATATTCGAAGAGATGGGTTCATGTTTGAAGGAAACTGAGTAGAGAGGGGAGTAGAGGATGGGAAGGGGACTCTGTGGTGTAATTTTGGTAAGGTTTGGCATAGGATGTGTTTACCGCCAGCGAGGGTTCCGGCGAGGAGGCGGAGAAGACGAAGAGGGTGACACTGATTTAGGGTTAATGATATTTCTCAATACATATTAAGTTGCATTACTTAACCATAGTCGTTGGATCAAATGATTTTGAGGGCTCAGATTCGATTGACACTTAAACGGTGTCGTTTGATTTAGTGACAGGGTTGGTGACCGAAGGATTTGGGGAGATCAAAGGCTAGGATTTAACGATGCCGTTTGATTAGTTGGGGCTGACGGGTTTGGGTAATATTGGGCCTGAATGGGGGGTGACCTTGGTTTGGGCTAGTCCATGTATTTAATTGGAGGTATTTTCTTTTAGATTGATCCAAATTGGCCTAAAAATGTAGGCCAGGCTATTTTGTCTTGTTGTCTTGTTTTATTTTTTGTATTTTTGTATTTTCGTTTTGTATTGTATTTTTTCTAAATTTTATAAAAATGCAAAAAAAATAAAAATAAAACTTTAAACTAAACTAATTAATGGCCTAAAATTATTTTTAAAACTATTTTGCAACAATTTTCAATTAAAGCAATAAAATGAACTATTTTTTATTTTTTTTTTAAAATTATTCTAAAATGAATTAACACCTACTTAATACTAAAAATGTGAAATTAAAATCCTAATGCAAATGCATATTTTTGTATTTTTTAATATGAATTATTTATGTAGTCAATTAACACAAAAATGCAACAATTATAAAAAAAAATGACACCAAAATACACAAAGATTGTAAAAATAAAGAAAAATTATTTTGTTTGGATTTTTTAAGAATAATTTTCTTAGGGAAAAAATCACGTGCTCACAGCTGCCCCTCTTTGCCCGAAAACACGAAGAGTTTTCGTGCAAAGACAAGTGAGCAGAAATGAGGGATTTTTGCCCGTTCGCATATTCCTTGTGAAGCACTTTTGAAAGAGTTTGACCGCACCCTGCTTCAGAGGTTACCTACATATCCCGGGCTAAACAAGAATCAGGTCAATGTAGTTCAGGAGTGTCTGGTAGCTGGGACTACCAGGAGCTGTGATTTCACTGCTGTTGCTGTTGTTGCTGCTCGCTGACCTCCTTATTACACCATATCAAGATAAAAAAAGCTAGCTTAATCTATGCTCTATGAGTTACAAGAAATCCTATCTATGCCTTCAAACTTGCTCTTGTGTTGCCTTGAACTTATATCTTGTGTTCTTCTAATGGAATTCTGGCTGTTGCCTTGGCGATGTTTTGCCATTCCTCCTGATGTTGCTTGACTACTATACTTTGAAATATGTGTCCATTCTTCAGGTGGACTCCTGCTTGCGATTGCTTGAAAAGGTATTCCCTGGTTCTCCAGGTGGGCTCCTGCTTGCGATGCTTGAAAAGTATTCTCTTGTTCTCCAGGTGGGCTCCTGCTTGCAATGCTTGAAAATGTATTCCCTTATTCTCCAGGTGGGCTCCTGCTTACTATGCATGAAAATGTATTCCCTTGTTTCCCAGGTGGGCTCCTGCTTGCAATGCTTGAAAATGTATTCCTTTGTTCTCCAGGTGGGCTCCTGATTGCAACAAAAATAGACAAAAACAAAGAAAATTTTCTGCCCCAATATGGTGGCTGGGCACATCGTGTTATCAGATATTACAATTAAAGGCTAAATAAGGATTATACTTCCTTGTTTTCCAGGTGGGTGCCGACTTACTGCTTTTGAAAAAGATATTTCTTGTTCTTCAGGTGGGCTCCTGCTTGCTGAATTTAAGAAAGATATTCCCTTGTTCTTCAGGCGGGCTCCTGCTTGCTCAATTTGAAAAAGATATTCCCTTATTCTTCAGGTGGGCTCCTGCTTGCTGACTTTGAAAAGATATTGCCTTGTTCTTTAGGTGGGCTCCTGCTTGCAAAAAATATACAAAATGAAGAAGATTTCTGCCCCAGTTTGATAATTGGGCGCGTTGTGTTACCAAATACTAAACTTGAAATATAAGACTTGCATTATACTTCCCTTATTCTTCAGGTGGGTGCCTGACTGCTGAATTTTGAAATGTATTCCCTTGTTCTTCAGGTGGGCTCCTGCTTGCTAACTTTGGAAAGCATTCCCTTATTATCCAGGTTGGCTCCTGCTTTTGACTTTGGAAAGTTATTCCCTTGTTATCCAGGTGAGCTCCTGCTTACAAAGAAAAATTGTTTCTGCCCTTGTTTTAATCAAAAAAAGATTTTTTAATATATAAAAAATGGTTAGCTGCTAGCATTCTTGTTGGCCATGCTCCTGCTTCCTACTCTGCTCCAACTTGCTTCCTTGGACTTGCTTTTGAAATGCCATGACTTCATGGCTGACTTTCAAACCCTCTGATCCTGATGACCCAAATGTTTTACCTCGTACTACTGTTTTGGTGTTTCTGCTCCCTTCTTTGTGAAACTTTGCTTCTCCCTCCACTTATCTGATTATCCCACTGATGGGATTTGCATAGGTCCTTCATGTTTTACTTTCTTTTGATATGTCTCGATCTCGTTGTGCCATACAACTGAAAAATTGGTAGTTAGCCTTGACATCCTTCTTTCTATTTTTGAATTGAACTGAGACTGAAATGTCTTATAGACAGACTTCAAGAGAATGAAATGCAATGACCTCGAAGGGTTTTGAGGATAGAAAGTCTCTGAACGAGTTGTAATGAAGAGAAAAAGGATAGGACTTATCTGAGTGGAAAGCTGATACCATTGATCATGCCATGCATTTTGGATTAACCCACCTAGTCTGTCCAACCAATCAACTGTCAATTGTCACCTTTGCTGCTCCATACTTTCACGACCCGACTTTCACCAAAACCCAAACCTTACTTGTTTTGCCATATTTCTAACGCCTTTCAACCACATACTTCCTTCATTTGTCCAATCTAAAAACTCACTTT
This sequence comes from Nicotiana glauca, assembly GCA_026770625.1. Taxonomy (NCBI): domain Eukaryota; kingdom Viridiplantae; phylum Streptophyta; class Magnoliopsida; order Solanales; family Solanaceae; genus Nicotiana; species Nicotiana glauca. The sequence goes on from MU703907.1 coordinate 33,861, forward strand.
CGCCTTAAGGTGCCCGTGAGGGGTTTCACTAATAAGACTCTCTCATTTTAATATCTCTCAAACTCACTTCGCCTTACGGTGCCCGTGAGGGTTTTCACCAATAAGACTCTCTCATTTTTATATCTCTTTTTTCTGGTACCAGAGTGTTGTCTATAACATGAATCACCTTACCTGCTTATACTGACATATCTTAAAATTGAGCAGAAGGTCTTTCTTTGGTCCGTAATGTGGCTTTTGGATGGGTTTTAGGGGGAAGGGTATGAAGGCTCAAAATAATTCCAATGTGGGTTTAAAATTACAACTTTCGGAATCACATTTCTTCAACAAACATAACTTCTGCCCCAGTTTCATTCTTGGGGATTCTTGGACTTTCCTTTGGTTGTGACTGAACCTCAGTGAGGCTGCCTACGTACCCTTTCGGGATCAAGTCAAACGTAGTTCAGGCCATAAAATCACTTCATTGCTGCGATGTTTCCTTCCATTCTTCTTCTTTTCATTTCTTTTATTTTTCTTCTTTTCTTTTCTTTTTGTTTCTTTTTCTTTTCTCTTCTCTTTTTTTTCTTCTTCTTTTCCTTTCTTGTTTCTCTACCTGATTTCCCCGCTCGATCCTTGACCTATGTAGTTGATTCCAAAAGAGGGATATGAAAGAAAATATAATAAGGCTCAAAAGGCTAATAAAGGATAAAGTGTTTGGATAGCAGAACAAAATGCCTTCGTCATTTCAATCTCAAAACATGCCAAATACAATCAGATTCATAAAAATAAAGAAATCATACATAATATCTCTTAACTGCATCAGAATTGATAGCCATTTCTACACATTTCTCCTTCCACATCTGTTAGATATAATGCACCATTGGACAACACTCGTGTTACAACAAACGACCCCTACCAGTTGGGGGCGAACATTCCTTTTGCTTCAGCCCAGTGAGGTAAAATACGCCTCAATACCAATTGCCCTACTTCAAATTTTCGCGGACGCACTTTCTTGTTATAAGCTCTGTCCATTCTCTGTTGGTACAACTGTCCATGACATACTGCTGCCAGTCTCTTTTCATCAATTAAACTCAATTGTTCTAAACGGGCTTTGACCCACTCATCATCATCAATTTCCGCCTCCGCAATAATCCGAAAGGAGGGCATTTCAACTTCTGCAGGTATCACTGCCTCCGTACCGTACACTAATGAATAAGGAGTCGCCCCTACCAAAGTGCGAACAGTAGTGCGATATCCTAGCAAAGCAAAAGGTAATTTCTCGTGCCACTGCCTGGATCCTTCCACCATTTTCCGAAGTATTTTCTTGATGCTTTTATTAGCTGCCTCGACTGCTCCATTCGCCTTAGGAAGATATGGTGTGGAATTGCGGTGTGTGATTTTAAGCTTCTGACATGTCTCCGCTATCAGATGACTGTTGAGATTGGCACCATTATCTGTGATAATCACCTTCGGAATTTCGAACCGACAAATGATATTTGAATGCACAAAATCAACCACTGCCTTCTTGGTCACCGATTTGAAAGTTTTTGCTTTAACCCACTTGGTGAAATAGTCAATGGCTACCAGAATAAATCTGTGCCCATTAGATGCTACTGGCTCAATCGGACCAATGACATCCATTCCCCAAGCAACGAAGGGCCATGGTGCCGACATTGCGTGCAACTCAGATGGAGGAGAATAAATCAAATCTCCATGTACTTGACACTGATGACACTTGTGTACGAAACTGATACAGTCTCGTTCCATAGTGAGCCAATAATATCCTGCTCGAAGAATCTTCTTGGCCAGTACATACCCACTCATATAAGGTCCACAAACTCCCGCATGTACCTCGGTCATGATAGTTGTAGCCTGTTTAGCATCCATACACCTTAATAAACCAAGATCTGGAGTTCTTTTGTACAACACTCCTCCGCTAAAGAAAAATTCGCTTGCTAAGCATCTAATGGATCTCTTTTAGTCCCCTGTGGCCTGTACCAGATATACTCCCATTCTGAGGTATTCTTTGATATCATGAAACCAAGGCTCCCCATCAAGATCTTCCTCCACCTCATTACAATAGGCATGCTGATCTCGGACCTGAATCTGTAATGGGTCCACATAAGCCTTATCTGGATGTTGCAGCATTGATGCCAAAGTGGCTAAAGCATTAGCAACTTCATTATGAATCCTTGGAATGTGCTTGAAATCTATTGACTGAAACCGCTGACACAGTTCATGCAAACACTGCCGGTACGGTATGAGCTTTAAGTCTCGTGTCTCCCATTCTCCTTGAATTTGATGTACCAAGATATCTTGGACACCCATGTCTATAGCCATCCTTAAACCCAAAATATATGCCTCGTATTCAGCCATATTATTGGTGCAGTAAAAGCGAAGCTGAGCTATAGCAGGCTAATGTTGCCCTGTCTCTGAAATAAGTACTGCTCCTATCCCAATGCCTTTATTATTCGCAGCCCCATCAAAGAATGACTTCCACCCGGGTTTTTCATTTTGCTCTGATTCCTCGATATGCATTGTTTCCTTATCAGGAAAATATGTTTTCAACGGTTCATATTCATCATCAACTGAATTCTCTGCTAAGTGATCAGCCACTGCTTGTGCTTTCATCGCAGTACGGGTCACATATATAATATCAAATTCGGTGAGCAGGATTTTCCACTTAGCAAGCCTCCCCGTGGGCACGGGCTTCTGAAAAATGTACTTCAACGGATCCAACCGCGAAATGAGATAAGTGGTATATGCTGACAAGTAGTGTTTCAACTTCTGCGCTAACCAGGTCAAAGCACAACATGTCCTCTCCAGTTGAGTGTATTTTACCTCATAAGATGTGAACTTCTTGCTGAGATAATAAATTGCCTGCTCTTTCTTTCATGTAACATCATGCTGCCCCAGTACACAGCCAAAAGAACTATCCAATACTGTCAGATAAAGGATCAAGGGTCTTCCCGGCTCTGGCGGAACCAACACAGTTGGACTGGCCAAATACTCATTAATTTTATCAAATGTTGCCTGACATTCATCTGTCCACTTGACCGCAACATCTTTCTTCAACAGTTTAAAGATAGGCTGGCAAGTCGCTGTTAGCTGAGCAATGAACCTGTTGATATAATTCAAACCTGCCGAGCAAACTCATCACCTCTTTCTTGCTCTTTGGTGGTGGCAATTCCTGGATGGCTTTGATTTTGGACGGGTCTAATTCAATACCACGTCGGCTTACCACAAACCCCAATAACTTCCCTGACGGGACTCCAAATGCACACTTTGCCGGATTGAGTTTGAGATTGTACCTGAGGAGCCTGTGGAAGAACTTCCTCAGGTCTTTAACATGATCACACTGCTTTCTTGACTTTATAATTACATCATCCACATATACTTCAATTTCCCGATGTATCATATCATGGAACATGGTGGTCATCACCCTCATGTATGTTGCCCCTGCGTTCTTCAGCCCAAACGGCATAACCCTATAATAGTAAGTTCCCCAATGCATAATGAATGCCGTCTTTTCTGCGTCTTCCTCATCCATCAAAATCTGGTGATAGCCCGCATAACAATCCAAAAAAGAACCAATCTCATGTTTGGCACAATTGTCAATCAATATATGGATGTTTGGCAGTGGGAAATTGTCTTTTGGGCTCGCCTTACTGAGATCACGATAGTCAACACATACTCTGGTCTTTCCATCTTTCTTTGGCACATGCACGACATTGGCTAACCAAGTAGGATATCGGGTAACCCGTATGACCTTTACCTCAAACTGCTTATTGACTTCTTCTTTGATTTTCACACTGATATCTGTCTTAAATTTCCTCAGCTTCTACTTGATAGGAAGGCATTCTGAATAAGTGGGCAATTTGTGGACCACCAGATCAGTACTCAAACCCGGCATATCATCGTATGACCATGCATAGATATCTTTGTATTCAAACAACAACTTGATCATCTCTTCCCTGAGCGGGGCTTCCAAATGAACACTTATTTTTGTTTCCCGAACGTTTTCCTGGTCCCCTAGATTGATTGCCTCGGTGTAATTCAAGTTAGGTTTAGGTTTTTCCTCAAATTGACTTAATTCTATACTGATTTCTTCCAAGGGTTCCTTGTCATCATACTCCACCTTATCATCACATCCAATTTCTTGTATTACTATTTCACATTGGTTATCAAGACTAGGCTGAGAACTCCTCATGCATGACACATTATTGAAACCAGCATAAAATGGACTATACAAGAAAGAGAAAAAAAGACAAAATAAAGGCTATCAGGAATGAAGAGAGAAAGAAATTGTATTTCATTGAAATTGTAAGATAACAAGGTTTAACTCATCCAAATGGACGGAACATAGAAATCCGAATTACAACCTTGGAAATAATCCAGATTTAATACTCAAA
>MU703907.1:61802-87561 GCA_026770625.1 Nicotiana glauca
GTTCAAACAATCGGCAGTAAGCCCCAAGTATGGCAATGAGCCCAAATTATAATGATAACAACAAAATTATTTGCAAATACGCGGTATAAACCAACAACCGGGACGGACCAAGTCACGATCCCCAATGGTGCTCTGCCCCACGCTCAGGTCCAGCGTGCAAGTTACCTCAATACAGCACAAAGATGTGTAAATCCGGGGTTTCAAACCCTCAGGATATCATTCCCAAGTATTACTCACCTCGAACCGGTGGAATTCCTCGCTCGCGACGCCCTTGTCCCTCAAATCGACCTCCACACGCATCGAAACTAACCAAAAGTAGAGCGAATACATAACAATATACAAATGGGATAATACCCAATCGAAAACAATCGAATTATAGCAAAAACCTCGAAACTAGCAAAACCCGAGCCCCGGGCCCGCTTCTCGAAAAATTATGAAACTTACATTTTCGGAATCCTCGTCTCGCCACGAGTCCGTACATACCAAGAACTCCCGAATCCGAGCTCAAATGACCTATCAATTCCAAATTTAGAATATTTTTGCTTCAAGCCCTAATTTCTTACAATTTGGCTATAATCTCATGAATTTCAAGGATGATTCTTATATATAATCATGTATTTAACTCATAAAACTTACCTCCAACGATTCCCAGTCGAAGCCCCTTGAAAACCCTCAACAAATGCTCCCAAGCTCGCTCAAAATGGTGGAAATGAGCTTGGGTTCGCGGATGAAATGTTATAAACCATTCTGACATTTTCGCTTCTGCGGTTTCACTTAAATTCCAATGCACCGCTTCTGCTGTCTTACACCGCTTCTGCGGTAGCCGCCTTTGCGATCAATGGACCGCTTCTGCGGTCTTAACCAATTAGCATTAGACCGCTTCTGCGGAGTCCGCTTTTGCGGAATATAGTCCGCTTTTGCGGAAAAAGCCCAGGCCTCAAAGGGCCGCTTCTGCGATCATCCAACCGCATCTGCGGGACCACTTAAGCGGCTCTTCAACCGCAGATGCGGAAACAACAGAAGGTTCACAACCTGCTACAATTCCAAGCATCTCAACTCCCGATTCATCATCCGAAACCATCCCGAGGCCCCCGGGGCCCCAACCAAAAACACCAACCCACTCCAAAACATCATACGAACTTGTTCCAATCATAAAAACACGTCCTTTAACACAAAAATCATCAAATCACGACGGATTCAAGCCTAAATTTCTCAACTTCTTCCAAAACTCGCATTCGATCCAAAACCCAACCAAACGACGTCCGAATGACCTGAAAATTTGCAGACAAGTCCAAAATCACCTAACGAAACTACTGCAACTCTCGGAATTCGATTCCGACTCCCGGATCAAAATATCACCTATCAACCGGAATTCGCCAAATTTCCAACTTCGCCAATATAGGCTAACTTCTTCACCGGACCTCCAAAATTACTTCCGATTGCGCTCCTAAGCCTTAAATCATCTTCCGGAGCTAACCGATCCTCTAACTCATAATTCAATATCCGGTTGACTTTTCCAACTTAAGTCTTCTTAAAAGAGACTAAGTGTCTCATTTCTTATCAAAATTACTCCGATTAAATTCTAACGCACCCAATACAGACGATGGGACATAAAGCAACACAATAAGGGGGAAACAGGGCAGTAATACCTGAGTCGACGGGTCGGGTCATCACATTTCCTCTAATGTCGGGGTAAGCTCGAAGTCCGAAAAGTGGAACACGTTATGCGTTGTGTCCCAATATGTAATCAATGCTTTGATAATATATCCCCGAGGTAAAATATCTAGCAAACCGTTGAGACCTTTCAAATATTTCTTAACTTCATCTTGACCTTCACTTCCTAAATCATTCCACCACAGACGTAACTCCAAAGGGATCTCATGCAAAAATGGTTCAATTTTAGTCGTGCTCATCCTGCACATTTATTAAGGTGATTTAATCATTTATTTATGACCTTAAGGAAAAAGATACTATATATTTTCAATTCTAATTTCCAAAAATAAAGCTTAGTTTTGCCGATACAGCCTTTTCAGTACTTCGAGGAGAAGATTTTAAGGTTGTGCCCGCAAACCGTTTTAAATTGACTCAGGGTGGATATTCTTGCAAAATGGCCTTCCGGCGTCTTTTGAGAGACATTCGGCTTATTTTAATCAAGAATGAAATCACCCGCCTTATTTATAACAAAGTTTAAAATTTGACATTTTTTTGGCTATTTTTGCAAAAGGGGTGGTTGGACCCGTCAAGGGTTGCCTATGTATCTCACACTCGGTGAGAATCAAACCAGCGTAGTTCGGGCAAATTAACGAACTACTTTAAAACTAGACTCTTTTTTTTTCATTTTCATTTTTGGCATTTCATAAGCAAAAAAGCAAGACTTTTTTTTTCATGTCAAGACAAACTATTTTCCTTTTCTATTTTCGAAAACAAGACAAAATAACGCCTTTTTTTTCTTTTCATTTTCAACAAAATAAAACAACCTATTTTTCTAAAACATCACCATTTTTATTTTTCGAAATTTCGGCAAAGTTTTGACAGTATTTGGGCATCGATTTTTCTAAAACTAAACAATTAATTCTTTACACTGCTATTTTTTTTCTCTTTTTCCCAATTTCACAAAATTTTCGATGTTCAAAAGCCGGTCAACATGCGAGCCCGAGACAAATAAATGCAACACGTAAAATGCATCATGGTGGTCGTTTCATATCCGGTTACCTGTCCTAGATGGACCCAACCCCTGTGTTGAGTCCCCTAAGTCATATGCACGTGATACAAATAAGCGCTCCTACTAGGGAACCGACATGAAGTCAAGTTATTCTAGGCTCAAAACCTGGGTATGTGTTCTAAACTGTGTACCCGAGCGGACAACTCGAGTCGAGGAGGGGGCTACTTACCGGGAACCAAAAGGCCATCCGGCTTAGTAACTTGTCTGGCCTCTTTCTTATTTCAAGGTATTGACACTAACAGAATAGGGAGTCTNTATCACACCTCCTTTTACCTACACCCGCAAGGGCGTAAATGAGTTTTTTCCAATTAAAGGACAATCAAAACGGGATTTATTATTTAAATTTTCGAGTCGCCACTTGGGAGATTAATGGTGTCCCAAGTCACCGGTTGAATCCCGAACCGAGGAAATTATGATTCTGTTAATAGTCCGCGAATCAGAAATCCGGATAAGGAATTCTGTTAACCCGAGAGAAGGTATTAGGCATTCCCGGATTTCGTGGTTCTAGCACGGTCGTTTAACTGTTGTATTTGATTTTATCTGATTTTGATACATGTTCTATTATATGTGCCTTTTATTAGTAACATGCTTTTATTATATATATATTTATTCAAGAATTGCAACGCCATGAAAATGTATCTCGAACCACGCCGCACCAGTACGCCCGTGGCTTTTAACACACTTCGACTTCGTCGAGATTTGGATTTGGGTCACATAAATGTGCACCCGTATTTAGGAAGGTAATATTATTAACATACGCAGCTAAAATAACTACGCGTTTATTATCTTTGGGGAAGACCGTGAAATTCGCTAAACGATCCTCCCACATTCTAAGTACATTTTTATATAACAATTATTGAGGGCCCCGCCTTTTGTATTTTTATTTGGGGAGGTTCATCTCATTTATTATAAAGGCAAACCTAAAAGTGACTATGATTCTCTAATTTATTTGTCTCTAATGGTCAATTAATTCACGAATATAAATTCGAATCTCGAATTCAAGTCCGAGTTCAAACAAAAGGATGAAACCTTTTAGCTTGAACCCGCTACCTAATTCAAAATTCAATTTCATATTTATGGATTAATTTTTCATATTCCTAATTATTTGTTTTTAATATTATTGTATTTGGGATTTTTGATTCTCACTTAAATTTCAATAACGTTTTTGGGCTTTTAGCTTGGCCCAAATTCTGGACGGGCAGGGCAGAAATCTTTAGCAAAAGAGGCAAAGCGGGCCTCAGGCTTCATTTGCCTATGGATCTAACGGCTGAGCCATAATAGCTCACATGCTTATTGTCAAATGAAAAACTAAGTCTGTTAATTTCATAATTTTGGACGGTCCAGCTTGTAAATAACCAATACATTATTTCAGACATTTTTAGTGAACATTACCTAATCTAAGAAATAAGAGCAACAATTATTGTGAATTAAAATTATTCAAAACAAGCATTATCTATTGATAGCAAATGATTTGTTAATGGGCTACTATATTCATGATTCAAAACTACAATATGCCAATATTATAACATTATGGCACTTGGAAATTAGTCTTAGTGATGATACTGAATTTTGAAATCTTTTTCAACTAACTATTTTTAGTAGTTAATGACCTAATGATTAACTTCACAAATGAAAGCTTGAAATCAGTATTATCCTATCAATAATCTAGCGACGAAACTGATTTTTCACATAAGAGTAAATAAGCTCATTAATGCATACAGATTTCAATGATCCAATCAGCTCTTATCCATCTAGAATAACACTGATTATATATTTATTATGCTAAACTAAAGTAAATTATAATAGGCAATTCACAATATCTATTATCTATAATCTCCGAATACACATTGAAATCAGAAATCAAAACACGATCATAACAGATATCAACAATACAGTCCAGTTTACATGTTCTAATCTAACTAAATCAGTATAATTCGATTATATGCATTTTTATGTCAATGAAAGGATTCTAATTCAAACTTAACCAAGTAGAACTAAAACTGAATATGATTGAACTATGATTATATTTCATTTATCAAATGAAAAGAGAGATCCTTGATTTAGACATCAATTTCAGCTCAACAGCCCAAAGGTTTACAGATATATACCTGGAAGAATAAGAGAAGAACAGGGAGAAATCAAAAATAGTTTTCACAGCAACAGCAAAAGGACAATTAAATCCAACACAGCCTAAAAATGCCCAGGAATAAACCACAGCACCAAAAAACTCGCTTGACTAGACCAATTGCACTTTCACAGAATTTCAGCTACTAGAATAAGAGAAGATCAATGCACAACCTTCAAATTTAAACCAAATGATCAATGTAACAGTGATACTTCTGGTATTTTCTACTGATTTTTGGTGTATTTGGAAGATTTAAATCTCGCATTGAGATCTAGGAGGGCAGGGCTTGTTTGGAGGGAAATTTTCAGATTCTCCAACCTTGTAAAACAAGGCACACTAATGCCTATTTATAGATATAATTTGGAGGGAAAGGTCACTTTTCATTTTTACAGATCAGTCCCAATTTTATTTCATTTCTACCCTCTATTTTTAACTTGTAATACAAGTACCTATACTTATTTATTGTAAACTATATTAATGCCCCAATCTAGAAGATTCTATCATATTATAATTCCTATAGTGCCCTCACTTCAATTCAAAATTTACCAAACTACCCTTTTCTATGCCCATATTTACCCTAGAGTTATGTTATAACTACTATTAACCCTTTTCCTATACCCCAAATATCCCCCCTTTTACCTTTACAATTACTGCCCTACCCTAGCCTTCTTAACACTAATAGCTATAACCAAACAGGTTAAATGCCTTTGTAATTCTATATTAACAAATATCAATTAACCTCTAAACGACACAATTAATACAAAACTAAGTATTGAAATCACACTGCCAATAACCAAAAATCTAATTAACTGTTAATTACCCCCTAAATTGATATCTAACAATTCGACTAACTAAAAGTAAAAGTAACCAAAACAATTAATTTTTCATGACATAATTACAATTATCCTAATTATTAAAACCTAACAGTATCAAATTTAGAATTTAAACCTAAAAATACTATTTTAAAACAGAAATTAAGTAAAACCCTAATAAAATTAATAACAAAATGTCAACAGAAATCAATAAAAAGAAATATGATGAAACACAATAGGACAAACACATGCAGAAATAAAAGTAAATTAAAACAGAAATAAAAGAAAAGGATTAAAGAACTTATCTACATTTTTTTTAGCTTGTTTCGATCATGCTTGAGCCAAATCCGTTTGAATCCTTCAGGATTTATAATCCGTAACATCCCTAATGGCGTGTTTTCCAAAAGAAAATACCTATTAGGGGTGTTACGATTAGTGAATCCCCAAAGATTAGCCTGGGGTTCTTGACCGGAAAATCTTGAAATTAAAACTTGAGGAGTTCTGGTGGGATTTGAGGAATATGACTTGGGTATTTGGGATGAGAAGGTTAAGGCGAGTCTATGGTGTAAATTAGGGGTTATTTGGGGTAAGTGTCATTCACCGGCGGTAGGGTTCTAGCGAGACAAATTATAATATCCGAAGAGATGGGTTCATGTTTGAAGGAAACTGAGTAGAGAGGGGAGTAGAGGATGGGAAGGGGACTCTGTGGCGTAATTTTGGTAAGGTTTGGCATGGGGTGTGTTTACCGCCGGCGAGGGTTCCGGCGAGAAGGCGGAGAAGACGAAGAGGGTGACACTGATTTAGGGTTAATGAAATTTCTCAATACATATTAAGTTGCATTACTTAACCATAGCCGTTGGATCAAATGATTTTGAGGGCTCATTTGATTGACACTTAAACGGTGTCATTTGATTTAGTGACAGGGTCGGTGACCGTTGGATTTGGGGAGATCAAAGGCTAGGATTTAACGACGCCAAACGGCGTCGTTTTGATTAGTTGGGGCTGACGGGTTTTGTTAACATTGGGCCTGGAATTGGGGGTGACCTTGGTTTGGGCTAGTCCATGTATTTAATTGGAGGGACTTTCATTTGGATTGATCCAAATTGGCCCAAAAATGTAGGCCAGGCTATTTTGTTTTGTTGTCTTATTTTAATTTTTGTATTTTTTTATTTTCATTTTGTATTGTATTTTTTCTAAATTTTATAAAAATGCAAGAAAAAAAAAAATAAATAAAACTTTAAACTAAACTAATTAATGGCCTAAAATTATTTTTAAAACTATTTTGCAACAATTTTCAATTAAAGCAATAAAATGAACTATTTTTGATTTTTCTTAAAATTGTTCTAAAATGAATTAACACCTACTTAATACTAAAAATGTGAAATTAAAATCTTAATGCAAATGCATATTTTTATATTTTTTAATATGAATTATTTATGTAGTCAATTAACACAAAAATGCAACAATTATAAAAAAAAATGACACCAAAATACACAAAGATTGTAAAAATAAAAAAAAATCATTTTGTTTGGATTTTTTAGGAATAATTTTCTTAGGGCAAAAATCATGTGCTAACACAAAATAATAAAATAAAAAAAGAGAGGAAAAAGAGTGTAAAATACAAAAGGAAAACAAAGAAGTGAAAATAATTAAAAATAGGGAAAGGGTAGTCTTATGCCCGAAATTGGGCTTCTACTAAATAAAATTACTTAGCCCAAATTGTTTTTACCCACGCCCAGGCCCAGTATCCTTTATATCCGGCCTGGTCCTGATAGACGTCAAACGACGTCGTTATTGGCATAAATCATGGCCGTCGATTGATGATCGAAGGTATGGAGACGTCCTAGGTTCCTTATTATATAAGTGTCCTAAAACCTTCCCCCCCGCACCTCTCTCAGACTCCCCTATCGTCCCCAAATCCTAAACCCTAAAGACACCAACCTGCCGCCCTAAAAAACTCCGCCACCAGTGGCGGCGCCGTCGTCTAATGGCGCCCAGATTTACGCCTCTTCATCGCCTTCATCTCCTCTTTCCGAAACTCTAAAAATTATCCTTCAAATCAATGCCTAGCATCTCGAATCTTGTTTTAAAAATCCGACCCAAAAGCCTATTCTATCCAAACGGCTCCAAATCCATACCCCATAGTTCCCATGACTCCCTCAACCTGAATCCCAAGCCAAAAACCGTCAAACATCACTGGTTAAAATTTCGAATTTAGGGTTATACATTTCTGGGATGTTTTGAGGATTTTTTTTCGAGTCGAGTGAACTCTAGTTAATATTATAGGTTTATTTCTTACGAAATGGACGTATAATATTAACTTGAAGTCAATTTCGAAGTGTTTTCTTATGAAGTCCGAATTTCAATAAGTTTTCTTCTCTTTCTTTTCTCTAGTTTTTTTTAGTTTGATTCGTTATTTTGTCTGTTCAATCGAGCATAGTTTTTAATTTCTAGTCTAGTTTAACAGCAATTCGTCTCTGTGATTGTTATAAATGTTTAGGTTAATTTTTTAGGATAATTTTCATTTCTTTTGTTTAAATTCTGATTCGATTTTGGTTTTTGTTAGTTTGAAAGCTCAAATGTTAATTGGTTCAATTAGTCGTTAGTTTAATTTGGTTTCTCCTTTTATATGATATTGATTTGGGATTTGACCCAGTTTCAGTAATTAGTTGAGTTCCATATGTTTGGTAGAGTTTTTAGTCCAATAGTATAAAGTTTAAATTTCTTTTAATCTGTTTAAATAAGATTTTAGTTTGTTCATATTAATTTTGTCTGTTTTGTTCTTCTGGAACGGACTTGGAATTGATTTCAGTTTATGATTTTGTTTGTTAGCTGTTAATTCAATGATAGTGTTAATTGGTATTGATTAGTTCAATGTTTAAGTTAGGTCGATTGGATATAGCTGAATAAATCACTTTTTGGTTAACTATAGTTAAGTTTTAACTAAGGTAAAATATTTTTTTGGTTTAGTAATTCCAGGGGGTTTTCAAGGGTAGTTTAGGTATAGAAAAGGGCTGTTTTATGAAGAATAGTAAATTCAAAACTAGGATAAGGGTAGTATAGGTATTGTATAGTCAAAAGAACAACCTAAGGCCTTCTAGAATAGGACTTTAGTGTAGATTTCAGCAAACTTACGACAGTCACTTGAGAAACAAGTCATAAATTGAAGGTTTAATAGGTGAAATCTGAAATTAAAAGAGAAAAAAAATGTGTGAAAGCTTCCAGAACTTTCTGCCCTGTTATAGCCTATAAAAGGCATACCTAGTTCCATCTTTAACATGTTTTTAGAAGTTATGAAATTCCCCAAACTCTCCAACTTCTAATTTCCCCCTCAGAATCCATTCCTTTAAGAATAATTTCAAATTTGAATTACAAAACTAAAGAGGTTCACAGCTGAAGTGATATAGCCCTAGAAACCTTTGTTTTGGATCTAAAACTTTCTAGAAAAACCCAAAAACAAAAAAATAGAAAACTTTCAAAATCCCAAAATATACTCTTATATTGCACCTCCTGGGTTAATTCTGAATTTTAAACATTGGTCCTATCTCTTAGCTTGATTTTGTTAACTGCTGAAGTTTCAGAAATTTGCTGAGTTAAATTCAAGTGGTTTTGAGTGTATTTGAGTTGTTTGGGTGTTCTATTGGTTGAAATTGGTTCTAATTTGGTGTGATATCATTTCTTGGGTTTTTACTAAGTCCAAATCGATTCTTGCTACTGTGAACTGCTGGTTTGTCACTGCTGAGTGTTGATTTGCAACTGCTGACTCCTTTTTCTTTATTTGCTTTAAGACAGGTACTCATTCTGCTACTGCCTTGCTGTATGGCTCCATTTAAGAGTGAATAACAGTCATGTGTGACTTCCCAGGATCAATTAGTATACTATAGTCTCACTTGTTTTCATAGTTAAAGGAATTCTCAATTTGTACTCAATTTCGCATTAATATGTGTAATTAATCAATTTGTTAGACTTATAGATTTGTAATGGGACTGTATGGACTTTAAAATCTTTATGACTATAACCTAGCTCTAGTATGATTCATGGTAGTTGTTCATGACATTAGGACTCATGATTTGTTAGGCAGTGGCCCGTGTATATTAATAAAGAGCACATTGGATTAATTGGATTAGTTTTTTCTTATCATGTTGTGAATTTCGCGTATGGTAGCTTAGTGATTTAAACTCGACTCCCAGATTAAATGTTGGTAGAATCAGCATCATAATTAGCATGAACAATTAAAAATTGGTTTAGAGATCAAAGAATCCATGTTCAGCAAATTAAATCAGTTGTGAGTTCAATGTTCCAGTATTGTTGATACACATATTAGTTAATCATTTGTTGTTTTGTATTCCTTACATCTGCCTGTGCCAGTTTGAAGCCCCAGAATTAAATAAAAAACACAAAATGAAGTCCAGGATATATTGACGTTGGGCTTACTATTAGCCCACTCCTGTAAGTTTTCATAAATTGCGGCCAAATCATGGGCCAGCCCCCCAGTGGCCCAACATGGGCGGTGTATCTAGTTGGATTTCACAAGCTGATAGCCTACAGGCTTGGGCCAAAGTTTCAAGGCCCAAAACATGCTGAAGTCAAAAATCCTTTAAATTATATTAGGAACATGGAAATTAATTTGCAAGTATAAATTTGGGTTTTCGAGTTAGCTGGCGAGTTCAAACTAAGAGGGTCCCCCCCTTTTGTTTTATTTCGGACTTGAATTCGAGGCCCGAATTTATAAATGTAAGTTGATTAAGCTTTAGAGACAAAAATAAATAGGAAATTCATAGTTGCTTTAGGTTGGCCTTAAAATACAAAAATGAGATGAGCCTCGCCAAATAAAACACATAAACTGTGGGGCCCTCATTAAATATTTCTATTAAAATATTTAGAATTCGGGACATGCCATTTAGCGAATTTTCATAGCCTCTCGTAAAGTTAATAACACGTTAGTCGCTTTAAGCGCGTTCCTTAATAATTTTACCTTCTTAAATACGGGTGTGCATTTCATGCGACCCAAATCCAAATTCCAAAACGTCAAATAAGAATGTGTCGAGGATCCGGGTGCATTTCATGTGACGTAATCCGAAAACACATTTTTAAATGACGTTCACTTTCTTAAATTTTTTTAACTAAAAGCGATAAATAATCTTTAAAATTGCACTATAGGATAACATGTATAGAAATTAGATTTTTAGACCTTTATAATGATTTAAGCGACCGTGTTAGAACCATTGGATCCGAAGGTGCCTAACACCTTCCCTCGGGTCAACAGAATTCCTTGCACAGAATTTCTGGTTCGCAGACTCCAATTGGGAAGTCGAAAATTCTCCTCGATTTGGGATTTAAGTTAAACCGGTGTCTTGGGACACCACAAGCCAATCCTATCCCAAGTGGCGACTCTTAAATAAATAAATAATCTCATTTCGAATAATATCACTTTAAATGAAAAAACTCCCTTATATATTTATCCTTCGGGGTAGGTGTGTAAAAAAAGGAGGTATGACAGTTTTATGTGGAGATTCCTCTGTAGTCCTTTGTAATTATTTGAGAGGGATCCTCGAGAGCCGTTGTACATGAATATTCATGAATATAGAGATACCTTCTTGATTCTTGTTTTTTATGTTTGCCCTATTATTGTGTGTTTTTGTTCATTTCGAGGCTTTTGAATGTTTCTTTTATTGTTGACTACTGATATCTAGCTCGGGTGCAAGCATTATTTTTTATCTTCTACCTATTGACGTGGCTCTTTTCTGAGCCCATTGTCATATCTCGGACCACGCTTGAATTGGTCTGATGGGTTCGGTCCATGGGGCCCTCCGAGTTGCACAGAGATAGAGCACCGAATCAACTTCGGGAGCTCAGAGCTTTTACTTTGATCTTGGCATAGATAACCTTTTAAGGTGTTGTAGGCAGGCTTTTGAGGAAGGGGCTTCTTTGTATTTAGGCAATTTTATGCGGTTAAGCACACGTGGGCGGAGCTTGAAGTGCTTATTTTTCTTTTCAGAGAGGGAAACCATTATATCGGGTACCGCCTCGAGCTCTATAATCGATCTTGAATGTTCTTTGAAATGTAACTTCTTTTTGGTGGAGGTCCTCGAGGTCGGACACCACCTTGGGAATGGGGACAATGTAGTTTGCTCCTTGAAGCCTAGCTTCTTATAGATGGAGGTTTTTGAGTTCGGGTACCACTCTGGGATATGTGTCAAGGCTGTAGGCCCCTCGGGGCCTATTCTGGATAGGCGAGTCATTGTTGTCTCCCACACATCTGTGGGGTGGCTCTTGCTTATTTTGGAAGATCCTATTATTATAAATAGCGCCTTGGCATCGGGTCCTTTGTTACCTTAAGTGCAGAAGTGTTGGTGTAGATCCCTGCTTCCTTATGCCAATTCTACCATATCCATGACTGCCACTTCAGCGCCGACTTAGCAGGGAGGGGAGAGTTCCACTCCCAGTGCTCGGGATCAGTGGGAGTTTACTCTGAAGAATATGTCTTTGATAAGAGAGAAACATCTGGATATGGTGAGGAGATATTATGGATGGGGCAAGGGGGTAGTATTGAAGGCACTTTCCCCTAATGAGAGTATTATGGACCCTGCTGATGGATTTCTGAACATACACTTATACCCTTTTGCACTAGGGCCCCCTAGATAGGGTCGTGCTTGATTTCTACCTGTAGTATCAGGTTATTTTGGCGCAGATACATCTGTCATTTTGGTGAATAGTATTGATGATGAAATTCTTTGCAGAGAAGGCTGGGCTCGAATTCATGCTCAGCCACCTCGTCAGGCTGTACCAGCCCTTTTATTATCGAGGCCTGCTAACCTTGCAGTGTTGTTCATCTACGCCCTTCGTTTTTTATAATGAGGAAGATGGGGATCAAGAGTGGTCCAGTCGATTTGTTCGGGACCGAACGACTGACATTGTCCCCGTGGATCTTATGCCTTTTCTCGAGGGTTTTTTAATTACGCCCGTGAGTGTAATGCCTGGCGCTTTCTCAAGTTTTGCTTATAGCAAAAGTCCGTTGAGTAACTTTTTTCTCCCCCTTTGCAGCAACTTCATGGACGCCGGGCGAAGTTCTCGATTTGCCCGACTAGATCCAGAGATTGGTTACCCATTCAACCTTAGTCTTTGTAAATTTGAGATGACACTTTCCTTTTTCTTTTGCATTGGTATTGCCATTGCAGGTATCGAGTGGCTCCTTGGGGGGAGGATGTGCTCTTTCGGATAGGGGAAGGAGTCATCAGCTTTCGAGCTGAGGGACAATGGCGACAAATGGGATCTGTACCCGTAGTGTGATGAAGCTTTTAGTGGGGATGATCGGGCCTGTGTCTTTGAGGAGAGGGCATCGTCCGATCCTGCCATTCTCGAAGTGTATGACTCCCAAACGGCGGTTCGTTCGAGTGAATATGCTTTGCCCGAGGTTGGTTCACCTAGGGCCGAAGAGGCAGGATCAACAGGAGTATGCTCTGACTTCGAGGAAGTCTGTCAGCTTCACTTCATGGCGAGTTTAGGCGTAGTTCTTCTGTATTCTGCGTCCTACTTTCTTTATCGAGTTTTCCTTTTGCAGGACTGTGATAGGCTTAGGTCTGAGCTGCTCCGTTAAGGAGCCAGACTTTGAAAAGTTCTGGACGAGGGTGTGCCCCTTAGTCTCCTTAACGAGGAAAAGGAGGTTGAGTTGCTGCATTGGCGATATGAGGTGTACTGGAGCTTAAATTATGATAGCTATTTGATGGAGCAAGTACCCTTTCATAGTATGAGCTTTGCTCTTTTTGTCCCTTAAGGTTAACCCTTTTTTTCTATATTAGCTGCAGAAAAAAAAATCGAGGCCTTGGAGTACCTCAAGGGCAAAATCGACCGTGTCAGGAATGCTTGTGGTGAGCTAAGGGCGCAGGTGCAAGCTCAAGCTTTATAGGAGAGAGGTGCTTTAGCCAAGATTCATTCCTTAGACGCACAACTCTGCTTGGCTCGTGACAACGCTATAGTGCAAGTGAATATGATCGGGAAGCTCAAGTCTGGTCTCACGAAGATCAGGGCTGAGATAATCGATGCCCTGGCTGAAGCGACATTAAGACGAAGCAGGGATGATCAAGAGATGGCAATTCATGTGAAGGACATTGCTGATGCCCAAGCTGAGTTGAAGCAGGCCCTCGATCGTATGAAGAGGATCGAAGAATATGTTCGTTGTAGATCCCGCAGAGAGGTACTCGAGGAGGTCGGCGCTAAGGGCTTCGTTCTTCCGGAGGAAATTGCTCGAGCAAATGAGGATGATTGTTGATGTCAAGGAGAGCGAATCTGGGGCTGGCGGGCAATAGCCTTTGGAGCGGAACGTGGATTCTATCGTTTTTAACTTTTGTATTTGATATCTGTAGAACATGTTTGTAGATGGAGAGCGTGCATTTTGCGTATATAAAATAAAAGAAAAACTTGAAGATTTATCTCCTTTGTATCTCCTTCCACATTGCTTTTGACCAGTTGGGATGGTTTGGGTGTTTGGCGGGAGCCTCACTGGTCTGGAGCTAATAAGGCAGGCGCGGAGGCTTTTAAGTGCGACTTTTGTTGTCAGTAGGCGTTGGGGCCTCTGTGCTTTGCCCAGCTATTTTAGCCTTAGTCTCCGAGTCAGCCCTTGACTCGAGCTTGCCTGCCCTTCAATCTTCTGTGCCCGTGTGGGCGGATAGTTATTGTTCTTATTTCTTGCCCTAGGGCATTTGCTATTTCAACAATTTTGGTTCCAATCTCAAAGTCACATTGTGATTCAAGCTTTAATTAACTCTTGAGTTCTTTCTTGCCTGCATGGGCGAATGATGATGGCCTTTTGTGCTTCGGGTCGAAGTGACCTTATAGGTGCATGGCCCAGAGGCTCATTTGGCTGGCGACAATGCGTTTACATCGTGCCCTTAGGAATATTATAGTTAACTATTTTGGATTCGGTCTCCGAATCGATTTACGACTCGAGCTCATTTTAATCCTCAAGTTATTAATTTTCAAGCTGACGACAGTGGATACACTATTTGGTCGTTGAGACCTTTTGATTTGTGGCTTGGAGGCTTGCTTGGCTGGCGACAATGGCTCTTACGCTTTTTCCCGTGGGAATTTTGTGGGCTTTATTTTCCTCTCGTTAATGTCCTTTTTAGATAATTTTTCCTGACCCGTCCTTGTTTGTGGAAGAACCTCGATTTCAAGTCGTTATCGGCAATGTTCGAGCACCTAGGAAGGTTCCTAGCTTGTAGGTCTAGTAGCTTGAAACCTTGTGATTTGGAGCTGACATAGTCGAAGCTCCTTTTTGCCTATTGAGGGAAGCCTGTTTTAACTAGTTATTTTCGAAGTATATTCGAAGTAATGGCCTGCGATTTTTGTTTAATGACGGTCGGGCATCCCCGAGTCGCATTAATTTGGCTAGATCAACTGTTTTGATCGTAGTCATATGTATTTGGCCGGATCCGTTTTTGCTCCAGAGAGATACTTTAGGTGTCTACACTAAGGATATGCCCTTTCGAGATTCTTACTAATGCGACGTATAGCCTAAACTTTGGGATTTTGAGTTTCATACCTGTTGAGATCTTACAGTTTGTCATGCCTGTTGAGGTCTTATAGTTTTTCGTGCCTGTTGAGGTCTTACAGTATTTTTTGCTATGTATATTAGATATGGTTACGCTGAGTCTACTCGCTCGGGGTCTTACAATTTCAAGCTTTCCAATCCATGGCGATTAATGACAGTCTTTGAGTTATCGAGTTTGCTTAGGCTCGAAGGCCATTATTCGTGAGCTCGGAGTTGCCTTGTCGGGGCCTTATGAGCCCGGAGTTTTGACCCTAGGGTTGTACGTGTGCCGAATTGTTGATGCTAGATCTCTGAGTATTTTGGGATGCATTCAGTAGAGGGTCCCATGCCGTGAGCATTTTGAAATCCCCTTTTTTGGAGTACGAGAGGCTGAAAAACATTCTTTATTGCTTGGCGTAAATATACATATTATTTCATCACCATGAGCTCGGCCCCCGCGGGCGCGACTCCTTGGACTATTTGGTGCGGTACATGATCCCTTATTAAAACTCATTCTGCCATTCCCCAGTTCCTCCGAGGGGATGGCGCCCTTAAAAGAAGATCATTCCTCGTCGTTTTAATGTGGAAGAAGGCTTGTTATCTAGTCAGATCCTCCTCTAGGGGTACATTGTTCTGCTAACAACCTTGCTGGCGAGACCCTCTTCAGAGTAGAAGTCCGACTGAGGGGAAAGAATACGACGGGTTCTGTTAAGGCCTTGGGATCTCCGGGTGAAGTTAGAACTTCTGAATGTCCCGGCCGTTTGTCTTCAAACAGGTGAGTGAAAAATAACAAAGGAGCATAGCAGTTCTTCCTTACCGCTGGATGTGTAGGAGACATTTTGAGATTTGATATGTTCCTGCCGTTCCGGGGTGTAGGCCCCAGTAAAGTCCTCCACTGTGTTTAATCAGGCTTGGTCGAAGATGTGGTTTGCTTACACTTTGATTCTTTTCATGGTGGAGGCATTGATACCAGCGATGCGTCATATGGTGAGGAATTCCCCTCGTTACGTATTGCTCCCTGCCGACAGTTTTAATTTCGCCCCTTGCGTAGGATTTCATTATTTTTGGCGATATGGGGTCGACGCTGTCTCGGGGCGGTATACCCGTGTCCATCTGAATAAGACATACATTCCTTGTGCCTTCTTTGACGGTATAATTCTCGGCATTCCAGTCCGAGCTTAAATGGGTTGTGTTGAGAGAATGGTCTCCCTGCCTGTTGTAGCGATCGCCGTTTGGAATCCATCAAAGATTCGATATGCGGGTGCTATTTGGTTTTTCAATCCAAGCGCCCTATTAACCTCGGTCCAACATCGTTGGTATGTTGACCGAACCACCTGAATTCATGAGCATATATTTTATTTGAAATGGATCAAACGAGGGAGAAGATTACTAGTGTGTAAGTGTGAGGCCAAGGCAAAGTCTCAGTGTCCTTTTTGTTGGATGTAAGGGCATCCTTCGGAACATATCCTCGTAGCCGTCTCTTCCTGGTAACGAGCATTTTTACTTTCCTTTTTATGAGTCCTTGGAGGTTGTCTCCGCTCCTCCACTATCGTGGTAATGTGTCGCGGCTCATTTGCTTCATTTTTCCTGGTTTCCGTCCTCCCTCGGGGCTGAATTCGAGAATGATCGCTTGACAGTATTCAGTGACAATCTTTATTGAGTAGCATGGCTGTTTTGCTTCTGAGCTGGTGACCATTTGCGACCCCGTGGTCGTGCGCCCCATGCGGTTCCCGCGCCAGGTTGTGGTTCCTTTGGGAGGGGGCATTCGGTCGAATAGGTCTGAGCCATTTGACATCCCTGGTTTCGCTTATGGAAAACATGATGTTTGGTGTAGTGATGCTAAAATTGTACTTTGATGGGCAAGGTGCCCCTGTCGATCGTGCATCCTCGTCGAATTTGGTTTTGTTAAAGATTCCTCGAGAATGTTGTCCTCTGGCCATTTCCCAATCATCTCAAGGTAGGTTGCATCTTGGAGCATTCCTCCTATCCAGCGGTGCATGGGCGGTACCTCCCTCTATTTGGCATTGGTTTCTTTGCCGGGAGCCTGCTTGGGTATATTGAGCTCGAGGAGGCTCCCGGATGGTCATCCATGACCCTGATTCATGGTTGGTGCTGGGAACGGGCATCTGATCAGATCTCGGCTAGGTATCTGATCAGGCTTCATTTGAATCGCCCCAAAGTCGTTGGGCTTGGTTCTTTAGGATTTTGGCAAAGGCCTATGCTTCCCAGTCATCCGAGGTCGGGGGAGATCTCGTTTGTTCTACCTGGGCATGAGGTGCAAATTCCCGTGCCATTTCATTCTCGCTTTGTTCGACCCCGAATGTGTCGGGCTTTCTCATCGCTGTTTCGATGCATCGGCCTGTGTCTCTGCAGGGGAATTTGCCGGCACGGTAAGCGAGTTTGTGGGGGCAGGTGCTAGGCTAGGACACCAAATCGTGGTTCCCTTTGAGGGTGTTTCCCCGAACCTCTTCAATAAGACGGGCTCGAACTCATCATCTTGAAGGTCGTTGCCTTTTCCTGTACACATGTACGTGGCGATGTGCTCGTCGGGATCTGAAGTCCTGTTATACTTAGGGAGTTTTGGCATTCCGAACTTTTGTGAAACTGGTTCTAGTACTGCTTCTTCGGGGAACAACTATCGCATGAACTTCCACGAACTTGACTCAATCCTTTTGTAGAGGTCCCCAAGCATCTTTTCTGTGGCAGGGTTGGTTACCAATCCGTTGTTGCTTGATCTCTCAGGTAGTTGTTTGGTGGGAGGAGCTGTTTCCATCGCTACTGTGCTGGGAGTCTCCGGATGGCTTTGCAGCAAAGCGATAGCCAACTGATGTGCCTGCAACATTTCAAAAATATCATGAAGACTCACTTCCTATGCTTCTAGAGCCGAGGTTTTTTGGGCTTCTTGTCGGTCGGTATGTTGTATGCTCCCATCGATGTGTGAGGCTCCATCGACCTGCTGCACGTCTTGCAAACCTGCATCTACTGGAATCGGTCCAGATGTACTATCAAGGTTCTGCGGCGTCGCGCCAACGACTGAAGCAGCCATACCGTTTTCCCCATGATTTTTCAGGTAGTTATTCCCCACTCTGTTTACCGAGCAAGACATTTTGACCTGAAATCAAGAGATCTATGACAAGAAAAAGTATGAAAGATAACTTGCATTTGTGCAATGAAACCAGCAACAAAATAATCACTATTATTTTTAGCCCCACGGTGGGCGCCAAACCATTTACCGTGAAAATGGTAACAATAATTAAATTTGTAAATGGGATTCTGAAAATACGTGATCTATTTTCAAGCTAGTTGTTTAGAGCAGTTGATGCTAGGAATGTGAAGTTTAACAATGAAATTCAAGCAAAAATGAGGCAGTAGTCAGACCGAGGGGCTTACTGCCTTGGCTTCGATCTGGTCGATAGAGGACCTCGGGGTCGATACCTAGGCTCGATCTCGAGCTAACAGGGGTTGTAGGGAATGTGATAATAGTTAAGATATGATTGAAACAAGGCTCTTTATGGAAAATACCAAGCAATAAATGGAGAACATGTAAGAAAGCGATAAATGCTAAAGTGGCCTTGAGCCAAAGAGAGCAAGTTAGAAAGAAGAGAAAGAGAGAGAGAGAGAGAGAGAGGGAGAGAGAGAGAGAGAGAGAGAGAGAGAGAGAGAGATTATTGCACTTGTGGAGAAATGGTTGGAGCAATATCCTCCCTTTGCAAGGTAGTATGGGCTCCCTTTATACAGGAGGGGAACACGACTATAGTACGTGGGCATTAATTATAAAGTATGGAGATGTAACAGCTAGACTTGACGCTTTGGCGTAGGCTCTAGATAGGCCGGCCCTGTCAGACTTAGCCGTGTGCCTTGGGAGCTTCCCCTTCTATTTTGGCTTCGATCTCCGTCTTTTTCGAGTTGGGCCTCGACGAGCCCTGAGGAGGGGGACTCGGTCATAACTCTGCATCCTCGAGATCTTGAGGTATCCTTCCGAAATGACTTGATAATAAGAAATTAGGCCCTCTGATTTCAACGCATGTAATAATCTACTCACATTCTTAGCTTATTTCCCTTTTTAGGTAATACTACTGCATTGGCCAGCCATTCGGGGTGCTTTACCTCTCTAATGGAACCTATTTTAAGAAGTTTTGTTGCCACTTCTTTGATGAAGGCGTGTTTTACCTCAGACTGTGGTCTTCTCTTCTGCTTCACCAGTTTAAACCTGGGATCAACACTCAGTCAGTGGGAGGTTATTTCTAGCGGAATTCCTATCATATTAGTGGGACCAAGAGAAACAGTCGATATTGTTAATAAGAAATTGAATGAATCCTTTCTTGAGTTATGGGTTAGTCCCATTCCTAGGTATACCTTACGGTCTGGGAGGCATTCGATCAAAACAGTCTGCTCTAGATCTTCAACTATTGACTTAGTAGCGTTTGATTCTTCAGGGGCAATGAAGGTTTGAGGAGAGAAGAAATATTATTCGTCATCCTTGGGGGCCTGTATGTTCCTAGGCTCGTTCAAGGTTGGGTGTGTGGGGGTCGGCACTTCATGGTGAACCGCGAACATTTCTTTTGTCACCCGCTGTACTCTATATATGGTCGTTATGCCATCCTTTGTGGGAAATTTTATTACCTGGTGTAGGGTCGACGGTACTGCCCTCATGTTGTGTATCCAAGGCCTGCCAAGCAATGCATTGTACCTCATATTGCCATCAATGACTTGGAAATCAGTTTTCTGAACCACACCGGACGTGTCGACCGGGAGGGTTATCTCTCCTTTTATTACTTCACCATTCATGTTGAAGTCGTGGAGGAATCGGGAGATGGGTGTGACTCAATCGAGTAGCTCCATTTGTCCTACTACCTCTGATGTAATTATGTTAGCCGAGCTTCCTGGATCCACGAGCACACATTTGATCCTAGTATTGTTTAAAAGAAATGAGATCACCAGCGCGTCATTGTGCGGTTCTGTCATGGTCTCGAGATCCTCCTAGCTGAATGTGAGTGTGTCTTCAGCCATGCTATTTCGGGTCGACCTTTCTTATGCGGTGGACATTCTTGCCCATTTCAACATGGGTTCTTGGGGGATGTGGGTCCCTCCAATAATCATATGGACGTCGTGTTAAAGAATCTCTTATTTCACCCAGGTTGAGTTTTGCGATGCTATACTGACATTTGGAACAATCATACCCTTCTCTCTATGGTTTTAAAAATTGTCATTTTTAGCTCTATTCACTAAGCCAGGCATTTTGACCTAAAGTTGAAGATCTTAGACAAGAAAAAGTGTAAAAGATAATATGCGTTGTGTAACGAATTGTAATAAAAATTAAATTTGTTGATGGGACTCTATAAAATATGTGATCTATTTTTATGCCAGTTGTTAAGCGGTTGATGCTAGATGTGTGAGATTTAGAGCCAAAATAATGTTAAGGCGAAAGCTATAATTAAACCGATAGGCTAGTTATTCTGGGCCTCGAGCTTGTTAATTTGGGGCCTCGAGGTCAATTTTGGGGCTCGGTTATGAGCTATCAGGGTGATCGGGATAGGGATAACAGTTACAGGATATTTAAGGGAGGCTCTTTATGGACAATGATAAGTAATAAATGAAGAACAAGTATGAAGAGAATAAATGAGGGCAAAGAGATTTTTTTTTGTATATTTCGTGTGGAGTAATTGGAGCAACAGAGCCTTTATAAAGTTCACCTTTATATAGGAGGGGAATCCCAACTTAGTACAAAATACATTAATGACAAAGAAATAGGGATGGAGCAACTAGCTAATGTCATGGTGCATGCTAAGGCTAACTTTAGAATAGCCTGACAGGTTTTACCGGCCCTGGCTACACTCCTTGGGAACTCCCCCTTTTCTATTATGGTCGTGGTCACCACCGTCCTTATGTTGGGTGCCGATAAACCTCGCGGGAGGAGGCTCGGCCACAGCCTTGTAGCCTCGAGGCTTCGAGATGATCTTCTAAAAATGCCTTAATGACGAGAAATCGGGCCTTCCAATTTCGCCGTATAGACATTTACTATGGTAACACTGGGCACTTTAAGAAAACCTACAAGGATAGATTTCAATCTCAGCAGAAAAATAATGTTTTTGTTGGAAAAGTAACTATTGCTAGAGAACCTGGCCCCTCATATAAAAAACGTGTGATGCCTCTTGGACCAAAAAATCCCTCATTTACCCTTTTCCTCAGTACATGAGACCCAAAATTGTTTGGATTCTTAAATCTAGCCCTTGATTTCCTTGTGCAAGGAGTAGTGAAAGGGAGCAGCCAACAATGGTACATGGATAGTGGCTGCTCAAAGCACATGACTAGAAGTACAAGTGATCTCCTTTCACCGAAGGCCTTGCAAGGAGGGAGTGTGTCCTTTGAAAATGGAAAGAAGGGATACATTCTGAGATTTAGAAGGATTAGTAAGCCTCTCTCTCACTCAATTGAAAATGTGTACTATGTGAACGAGTTGAAGTACAACTTGCTGAGTGTTTTCCAAATCTGTGACAAGGGAAACAAAGTAGAATTTGCATCAAAGATATGCATAGTAACTAACCTTGTGACTGGTGATGTGATCATGATAGCAAAAAGATACAAAAAAATCTATGTTGCTCATTTTTGAGTCACTACATAATGGGGATCTCACGTGTCTGAGTGATGTGGATGATGATGTTGAACTATGGCACAGAAGGTTGGGCCAAGCAAGTTTTACATTAATGAACAAGTTGGTCAGGAAAGACCTTGTTCGTGGATTTGATTGCCCTAGTCAAGTTTAAACGATCATAATGTATGTGATTCATGTGCAAAAGGAAAGCAGATCAGGTCCTCCTTCAAACCCAAAAAGGAAGTAAGCACCTGAAGGCCACTTGATCTCCTCCATATGGATCTATGTGAACATATGAGAGTGCCGAGCAGAGGAGGAAAGAAGTACATTTTTGTCATTGTAGATGACTACTCCATATTCACATGGACCTTGTTCCTCAGAACCAAAGATGTGACCTTTTCAGTGTTAGTTACTTTTGTCAAGAAGATCCAAGTAAATATGAGCCACAATGTTGTGAGTATAAGATCTGATCATTGTACGGAATTCGACAATGAAAATTTCAACGTGTTTTGTGCTGAAAATGATATAAGTCACAATTTTTCAGCTCCAAGAACACCTCAACAAAATGATGTTATGGAGAAAAAAAATAGGACTCTTGAAGACATGGCTAGTGAACATGTGTATGATCAGGTCCCTCCTGAACAAAACCCTGTATGAACTGTTGAATGGGAGAAAACCTATGCTAAAACACTTGAGGATGTTTGGTTGCAAATGCTTTGTCCTCAACAATGGTAAGAAAGCTTTGGGAAAGTTTCATGCCAAGAGTGATAAAGGAATATTTCTTGGATATTCATCATAAAGCAATTCCTACAATATATAGAACAAAAAAAACTCAATGTATTAAGGAAAACATACATTTGATGGAACATCACCCTTTTGGAAAAGCTTCACATTATAAGGCAGATCAAGATGGAGAGTTATCAAATGTCCCTGGTGAAGTCATTGACATGACAAATGGGAAGGCTGATATGATGAGTCAGGTCAAGGAATCAAATTACAACGGCACAACTAAGACTCCAATCGGCAAAGAGGAACCTGGTCCCTCAATCACAATAACTGTTGATATTCAATTTTTTCCTATATACTTTTTATACTCAAAATATTCTCAAAATATCATGTACATGCACATATAAGCTTGCCCAAACGTTTTGATATTTCTCTTTATTTTTTAAGATTTTTAAAATCAGTTTATTATCTAGTTTTATATTACAAAATTTAATAATTATTCCCAAACTAGCATTTTTGGTGAATGATTTATTTCATTCTCATGTTTACACCAAGATATAATTAAGGGGATTTTTTGCATATTTTTACAAAGGTATTTGATATTTTTAAAGCTAAATTGCATAAAATTATAATTATAGCCTATATTACGATTAATAGCTTTTGCAATTATAAAATTATTTCCAATATTTTTGGATTAACATTTATATATTATGAATTAGTTCAGTGCTTTTAATTTGGTTTTAAAATCATTATTGCTATTCTATAAAATAATAAAAGAGGAAAATTAGCTATTTAACAAAAGCCTTATTTATTTCAATTATAGCCAAATTGGCCACACCCCTATCAGATTTTTTAAATGGCCCAATACCCTATTTTAAGCCAACCCAGCCCAATCCCCAAAACAACCCAGTCCAATCCGTTTTAATCTGAGCCATTGATCAAATAAGATCAACGAACCGGATTTAATTACCCTAATTATATCTAAACTAGCCCCCCCCCCAAAACCCTCACTTTCTCTGAGACCCTCTCTCTCTCTATATCATCGCACCCTCTCCCTTCTCTCTAGAACCTTCTCGTTCTCTCTTCTTCTCCGATGAACTCCACCGCCTTTCCGGCCACCTCCAATCTCACCCCATTCGACCATTAACCGCCATGACACCTTAGACTACCGGTTCTCTTTATTTTTGAGAGCCCAAAACCCCCACCATGCTAATCAGTCCCTGAAGGCTTCACCTAGTCTGTTTCCGGCCATCTCTGGCCACCTTCCTTCAACCTTAGGGCTCCGATGGGCCTCTCACCGTCCTGTGTAACACCTCTGGGACCTTCGAGGCTTATAGACTATGGTGATTGAGACCTAGGGTTCTGGGTTCTGCCATTTGCGGGTTCTCCGGTGTGATTTCAGGTGAAATCACCCTATCTGTTACGATCTATGAGGTTTCAACAGATTTTCTCCACTTCTATTAGGGTTTCCCCTTATGAAACCCTAGCTCTATCATGAACCTCTCAAAACAGTGCTATTCTCATGATATTTTCATGTTTTCCTCTACGTTCTACTTATTTTCGAGTTCATTCCGAAAAACCTTTTACTTTGAATCATTTTTTTACTCTCCTTGAAAATTAGGGTTTTCTTAGATTTCTTTTTGCATGCTTTGACTGATTCTCTTTATGGTTAAAACCCTCTTCTTTGTTTATTCTGAAAATTTCTATGCTCTTACTCTTTTAATTTGACTCTGCAAAGAAACCCTAATTTCTAAAATGTTTACTTGTTCGATTAATGGTGTTGGCATGTCTCTTTGCCTTGGTTATGCGTGTTAGACTAGTTTCCTTTTGTAACGACCCGGCCGGTCATTTTTAGAATTTACTCTCCGATCCCCCATTAACTGTTTTCCCTAAGTTTATTTATGCTATTTTGGTTTGCCGGGACGTTCAGTTCTAGGATTCGGAGTGTTTTGGGACACTTAGTCCCTAAATGAGAGCTTAAGAGTTGAAAAATGGTCCATATTCGGAACAGTGTGAAGATGACCTCGGAATGGAAATCTGATGGTTCCGTTAGCTCCATTAGGTGATTTCGGGGTTGGGAGAGTCTTCGGAATGTTATTTGGAGGTCTGTAGCTCTATTGGGCTTGAAATGCCGAAGTTTGAATTTTTGAAGTTTCCGGTCCGATAGTGAGTTTTTGATCCGAGGGTCGGATTTGAATTCCGAAAGTTTCTGTAGCTCCGTCATGTCACTTGGGATGTGTGCGCAAAATTTTAGGTCATTCGGATGAGGTTTGGATAGGTTTTTGATCGAAAGTGTGTTTGGTTAGAATTTGAAGTTCCTAGACTTGAATCTTGGCTTAAATCGGGTTTTCGGTGTTGTTTTAGGTTGTTTAACGATTGGTACAAGTTCGAATATGGTATTAGGTGGTATTGGTGTTTTTGGTTTGGATCCCGGGGGTCCCGGGATGATTTCGGATGCTCAATGGGTTAATTTTTACAAGTTATGTAATTTTGAAATATTTCTTGAGTTTTAAGGCTCAATTCATTGATTTGAATGTTATTTTGGCGATTTGATCGCGCGAGCAAGTCGTATGATGTTTTTGAGTAAGTGTACACATTTGGTTTGTAGCCCCGAGGGCTCGGGTGAATTTTGGATAGGTCACGAGAGCATTTTTAAAGTTTACCATAGCTGGTATTTTTCCCCAGCTGATATCTTCGCAAATGCGAAGATTTTCTCGCAAATGCGAGTTCTTGATCGCAAATGCGAAGCCTGAGTGGCCTGGGCATGGATTGCAAATGCGAACATTTTTCTCGCAAATACGAATGTCCCTGTGTGGTGCTGAGTTCGTAAATGCGAACATTTAGTTCGCAAATGCGAACTTCCCAGTTCTGGCCTAACTTCGCAAACGCAAAGTTTGTTTCGCAAATCCCAAGTTTGGTCGGGGTTCGCAATTCGCAAATGCGAACACAGAGACCTGTAAATCACGATTTCGAGCTTCATTTTTCATATTTTCACAACCCAAAACACCCATTGGCGATTTTTCACGAACTCCCTCTTCTCCAAATCATTTGTAAGTCAACTTTTACTCAATTTCTTCATTCTTTAACATCATCTATCATGTTTTCATCTTAAATTCAAGGTTTTTCATTGGTAAAAATGGGATTTTGGGTAGAACTTAGGTTTTCATAAAATTTGGGATTTTGACCTCAATTTGAGGTCCGATTCTAGAACAAATTGTATATTTGAACTCGTGGGAGGATGGGTGAATTTATT